>PVKC010037460.1:0-12946 GCA_004027635.1 Crocidura indochinensis
TCGAACCGATGACCTTTTGTATGAAAGGCAAACTCCTTACCTCCACGCTATCTCCCGGGCCCCATCCAGGAGCAATTTCTGAGCATGGAGCCTGGAGTAACCCCTGAGCACTGCCGGGTGTGACCCCCCCCCCCAAAAAAAAAAGACATCTCCCTGGTCTTTGAGTTAACCTGGTACAAGTTCATATAAAGATTGATGGTCTGTACCTCTATCTCAGCCCTGCTTCCCTCTTTATCCACAAAATAGTCTGTATCAGAGCTAAGTAGAGGTGAAAGGGCAGTACAATAATAGACAGGCTTTTAGGGTCTTGCATCTCTTTTTGGTCTCCAGTTGTGGTACTTTCCAGGGTGGAGAGCTATTGGTGACAGAGATCCCACTGATGAGCCTGAAAGGTTGGACAGTGGGAAAATTACACTCCCCCTCCCCTGCTGACTTCCTTTGGGTACCTAGCACGATGCCTGGTTCTAACATGCAGTAACTTTTTTTTTTTTTTTTGGGTCACACCCGGCAGTGCTCAGGGGCCACTCCTGGCTCCATGCTCAGAAATTGCTCCTGGCAGGCACGGGGGACCATATGGGACACCGGGATTTGAATTGATGACCTTTTGCATGAAAGGCAAATGCCTTACCTCCATGCTATCTCCCGGCCCCCGATGCCTGGTTCTAGAAGAAGTAGCTTCTGAGCACTGTTGGGCATGGTCCTAACGAACTAAAAGGGCTGTTAGTACACTCTTGCTTCTTTGAGTCTGGGGATAATGGGGAGAGGTACTTGTAATAACAGCATACCTAGCTTCATACTCGGGCCACTTCTGCCTGTTGCTGAAGAATCAGGGCTGGAGAGATAGCACAGTGGTAGGGTGTTTGAATCCCAGTATACTGTGCCTGCTGGGAGCGATTTCTGAGAGGAGAGCCAGGAGTAACCCCTGTGTGCTGCCAGGTGTGACCCCCAAACCAAAAACCAAATAACAAACAAAAGAATCAGGATTGCTCCCAGCCCTGCTTGGGGGATCAAACCAGGAACTTCTTGCAAATTAGCTCTTTGAGCCATCAACCCTTTTTCTGTGGTGGGGGTGATTTCTTGGCCCACTCCTAGAGGTGCTCAGGTCTGTCTTCTGATTCTGTGTCCAGGGATCACTTTTGACAGGATTGGGGGACCATATGTAGAGCTAGGGAATGAACCTGGGTCTGCCGGGTTCAAGGTAAGCACCCTACCTACTCCCATACTATCTCTGTCCCAGCCAACCCCTTTAACTTTTTGGGACTCTTATTTCCTGTTTTATTCTCATCCTTTTATTCACTGACAGTTTATTACATAGATGAGTATGAGAATATGAGTGATTGTGCCCTCCAGAGTCCCGGTGTGCACTGGGGCTAGTAAGCCTGTAATCCCAGCTGTCTTATTAGATCCTGGTAAACCAGAAAGATCTTTCGCACCTAGAGGCTGAAATAAGTCTGGAGCAGAATTTTTGTCTAGAAGGCATGAGGACGACGCCTACAGGAATTACAGTAGTAGCGACTTTCCTAGGAACTTACAGTACTTCTCAGAGGTGAAGGGAGAATGGAAAGTTAATGGAGGATTTCAGGGTTCTGGGTCTTTTGCCCTAAACCTCTCCACCTCTAGGGAAGAAAATAGGCTAACAAATGGTTAGCTTGTAAAGGTGAGCTACATTTTATCAGTTGTGTATTAGTGAACACAGCTAAATCTTCGCAGGAAACTTGAAGTGACTGCTAGGAAAGGAGATTTATAGCTAAATATTTGGGCCCTGGAATATGGCTAAATGACTTAAAATCCTAGCCTGGCAAGCACAGTGCCACGAAGTTCAAGCCTGTTGAGCTGAGGTAACGTCTCCCTTCTCCTTTTGGGCCACAGTCTACACTGCCCTGGTGCTGGAGGACTTGGCAGTGCCTCATTTCAACCTGAGCCAGCCCTCTGTTTGCTGATCACTCTCTGTTTGGGTTCCCAGTAAGGGAAAATGATGGGAAACTTGAAGGAAAAAAAAAAAAAAAAGATATCCTGAGGTAGTAGATGCTTTGGTACTAGTTTACTCCTAAACTAAGTACACTTCCTACTAAAGATGACTTTCATTTCTGATAAGACTGAAATATATCCATGCTGCTTTCTTTTCTTAATAATTTTTTTTTGTTTTGTTTTTTGGCCACACCTGGTGATGCTCAGGGTGATGCTCAGGGTTACTCCTTGCTAGGCGCTCAGAAATCGCTCCTGATCAGGGGGACCAAATGGGACCCCGGGATCTAACCAAGGTCCGTCCTGGATCAGTCACATGCAAGGCAAACGCCCTAGTGCTGTGCTATCGCTCTGGCCCTTTTCTCAACATTTTTGCTAAGATTTCATTTTCTTTCTTTCTTCTTCTTTTTTTTTTTTTTTTTTTTTTTTTTTTTTTTTTTTTTTTTTTTTTTTTTTTTTTTTTTTGGTTTTAGGGTCACACCCAGCAGTGCTCAGGGGTTACTCCTGGCTCTACGCTCAGAAATCACTCCTGGCAGGCTCGGGGGACCATATGGGATGCCGGGATTTGAACCACTGTCCTTCTGCATGAAAGGCAAACGCCTTACCTCCATGCTATCTCTCCGACCCCTAAGATTTCATTTTCAAAATTACTTGTTTCATATTAATTAAGGCACCATGATTTACAAAGCTACTCATGATAGAGTTCTGGACATACTTGTTCCAGACCTACCACCAGTGTGACCTTCCCTCCACTAATACCTTCAAGTTCCCTCCCACTGCCCAGCCTGCCTCCTTGGCAGGCACATTTTTTTTTTTTTTTTGGGTCACACCCCGCAGTGCTCAGGAGTTACTCCTGGCTCCATGCTCAGAAATTGCTTCTGGCAGGCATGGGGGACCATATGGGGCCCCGGGATTCGAACCGATGACCTTTTGCATGAAAGGCAAACGGTCTTACCTCCATGCTATTTCCTGGGCCCGGCAGGCACATTTTTAAAAGTCTGGTCATGTCGTTTGGGTCTCCTGTTTGCCGTATTCTTGGCTCTATTGTTTAGCCTTATGCATGTTATCCCATACACTACCAATTTGATGGCTTTGCTTTTTTTGTTTGTTTGTTTTTGGGTCACACCCAGCAGTGCTCAGGTGTTACTCCTGCTCTAAACTTAGAAATTGCTCTTGGCAGGCTCCGGGGGACCATATGGGATGGCGGAATTCGAACCACCGTCCTTCTACATGAAAGGCAAATGGCCTACCTCCATGCTATCTCTCTGGCCCGGCTTTGCTTTTTTTGTGTTGGGTTGCAGGTCTATTTTGATTTTTTTTGTCGATATACTAATTTGTATACCATCAAGTACAAAATTAAAAAATGTTCAATTCTGTTTACTAAGCTCTGTAACTGTCACCAATAATTCACAGCTGTCTAATTCCAGAATATTCCCATTACCCCAAAGAAGCTCCCTCGCTATTTGCTTTTTAGTTTTTATTCTTCCTTTCCCTCATACCTAAGCTTTTAGTAACCTTTTTGTCTCTGGATATTTCACAGAAATGCAAGTAGAATCACAACTGTAACAGTGTCTGGCACCTTTGTTCAGCTCCCCCCTTTCAGGCACCATCTTCCATGTGATAGCCTGCATTAGCTCTGGAGAGCTGAGCAGTGTTTTCTTGTCCAAAATAGAATAATTATGTTTCATTTGCTTCCTCATGAGTTTGTGGACATTATTTGGGGTTCATTACACTTTTGGCTAGTATAAACATTTACAAATAAGTTGATTAGGTTTTGTGTGGACTTTTTTTTTTCTGGTTGTGGGGGAGTCCAAACAGTATTTTGGGGAAACTCCTAGCTCTGTGTTCTTAGGGACTTTGTGGTGCTAAGGATTAAACCCTGGCTTCCTGCATACAAACACTTAATGTGCCCAGCCACTTGAACTCTGTGCTGGCCAAATTTGGCACTCATGCAGGAGGGTACGTAGTGTTGAGGATTGGACCCTTAGCTTCACATCTGTATGTGCTGTGCAGTTGGGGCTACATACCTGTCTGTGATCACTCTGTCAGATCTCAGGGACTATGTGATATCGTAGTGAACTGGGGTTAGCTAAATTAGTTAGAACTCCTTACTCTTTCTTTCCTTTTTTTTTTTTTTTCTTTGGTTTTTATTTTTTGGGTCACCCCCAGTGGTGCTTGGGTTACTCCTGGCTCTGTGCTCAGAAATTGCTCCTGGCTGGGAATGCCAAGAATTGGTCCAGAGTTCGTCCTGGGTTGGCCACATGCAAGCAACAATGCCTTACTGTTGTGATATCGCTCTGGTCCCTCTTTGCTTTTTTCTTTCTTCATCCTATGTTTGTGTGAGGTCTTAAACTATATTGACATAATATTTGGGAATTGTATCTTTTTTGTTTGGGGGCCATGCCTCATTGTGCTTTGGGCTTGCTTCTGGCTCTGTGCTTACTCAGTGATCACTCGTGGTAGGTTCTGGAAACCATATTCGATGCTGGGTTGGCCATGTGCAAGGGAAGAACCTTATTTGTTGTATCACCTCTCTAGTACAGCAGTTTTGTCTTTATGTCTACTTTCTGACAACTACTGGCCATTGCCAACAGTACTTGACAGTTAATTTTGTTGTTTCACTTACTGTGACTTGAACAGCTTTCTGGAGATAGCATGGAGGTAAGGCGTTTGCCTTTCATGCAGAAGGTCATCGGTTCAAATCCCGGTGCCCCATATGGTCCCCCGTGCCTGCCAGGAGCAATTTCTGAGCATGGAGCCAGGAGTAACCCCTGAGCATGGCCGGGTGTGACCCAAAAACCAAAAAAAAAAAAAAAGAAAAAAAAAAGAAAAAACTTTTCTTCGTGATAGATCATACAGAAATCACAGTGATGATATACTGTGCATTTTCTTTGTATTTTTGTTTGCTTTGTTTTGGGCCACACCTGATAGTGCTCAGGAGTTACTCCTGGCAGGCTCAGGCAACCATATGGGATACTGGGGATTGAATCTGGGTTGACTGTGTGCAAAGCAGATGCCCTACTCATTGTGCTATCACTCTGGCCCTTCTGTTTTGGTTTTGTGTTTGGGCCACACCTGGTATTGTCTGAGGACTCTTTTTCTTTCCACTCCATGCAAGGGGTTGGCTGGGGCCACTTCTGTTGCTCAAGGCATAGTTTGATGCTGGCATTGAATCCAGGCCTCTTGCTTGCATAACATGCTTAGTCTGTTGAACTTTCTGGCCCGTGTTTGCATTTTACCGGTCTAACTCAGGTCGAGAAAGAGAACTTGGCCAGCTTAGAGGCCTCCCTTTGATTCCTTCCCCTCCACAAAAATTACTATTAGTCTGGCTTTATTACCTTAGGTTAGGTTTGATCCATTTTTTACTTTCTCTTTTTGTTTTTCGGCCACACCTGATGATGCTCAGGGATTACTCCTGGCTATGTGCTCAGAAATTGCTCCTGGCTTTGGGGGGACCATATGGGACGCTGTCCTAGGCTAGCATGTGCAAGGCAGACCCATTATGGCTTACACCACTGCTCTGGACCCCCATTTTTGACTTTCTATAAGTATGCAGGGCTTCCTCCCATCTTTAGTTTTATTTGTGAGAATCATTGCTATTGGCGTGTAGTTGTGGTTTTGTTTCTTTCAGCTGTAGAATAGAATTCCCCTGCTGCATGCCTCTTTGGGACATTTCTTCTTTTATTTTGTTTCATTTTGTTTTGTTTTGGGGCCACACACTGTGATGCTCAGAGGTTACTCCTGGCAATGCGCTCAGAAATCACTCCTGGTTTAGGGGACCATATGGGACACTGGGGATTGAACTGAGGTCAGTCCTGGATCAGCTGCATGCACGGCAAATGCCTTACCGCTGCACTATCGCTCCGACCCCTCTCTGGGACATTTTAGTTCAACCATTTTTTTTTGTTTTGTTTTGTTTTTTGGGCCACACCCAGTGATGCTCAGGGGTTACTCCTGGCTATGCGCTCAGAAGTTGCTCCTGGCTTGGGGGACCATATGGGAACCGGAGGGTCGAACTACGGTCCGTCCTAGGCTAGCGCAGGCAAGGCAGGCACCTTACCTCCAGCGCCATGGCCCTGCCCCCAAACCTTTTTTTCTATTAGAATAAAGCAGCAGCTCTCATCTGTCTCTCTCCTCCCTTATTAGCTTAATTTTGGGGGGGGGGTTTGGGCCACACCCGGTGATGCTCAGGGGTTACTCCTGCCTATGCACTCAGAAATTGCACCTGGCTTGGGGGACCATATGGCATACCGGGGAATTGAATCCAGGTCCATCCTGTGTTAGCCGTGTGCAAGGCAAACACCCTACCGCTGCACCACTGCTCTGGCCTCTAGACCAGGGGTCCTCAAACCAGTTCACTGTCCCTCAAATTGTTGGAGGCCGAACTATAGTAAAAACAAACTACGAACAAATTCCTATGCACACTGCATATATCTTATTTTGAAGTGAAGAAACAAAATGGGAACAAATACAGTATGTGGCCCTCAGGCCATAGTTTGAGGACCACTGCTCTAGACTAAATTTTTTTTTTTTTTATGGTTTTTGGGTCACACCCGGCAGTGTTCAGGGGTTACTCCTGGCTCCATGCTCAGAAATTGCTTCTGGCAGGCATGGGGGACCACATGGAGCACCGGGATTTGAACCGATGATCTTTTGCATGAAAGGCAAACGCCTTACCTCCATGCTATCTTCCAGGCCTCTCTAGACTAATTTTTAAAGATAGCTAATTTAGTATTTTTGTTTTAACAGTGACTACTATTAACCTATAACTAAAAACAAGGCATTTTTCCACTTCTGGAAGAGTTTACTTAAACATTGGGATGATCTATTTTTTTTTGTGTTTGGTAAAACTTATGAAATTATTGTTTTCTTTTCTGGGTATTTCTTTATCCCTGAATCAGTTGCTTTGGTTACAGTGTTGTTTACATTTTCTATTTCAAACTGATTTTGTTAGATAGCATAAAAAAAATCCCTTTCACCCATGTTTTTCAATCCTGTGGCATGAAGTGACTAGTTTCTATGTTGTATAAATAGTTAATTTTTCTTCCATTCTTTTTTTTTTTTTTTTTTTTGCGTGTGTGACTTTTCACAGTTACTTTTGGGCTTTGAGCTATCTTCATCTATTTTCCAGTTTTGGGGTAGTGATTGCTCACACATGCTGCCTCCTCTCCTGGGGGTTTGTTTCCAGCTGGGTATTGAACTGAGATGGAATGCAGGCAAGGCATGCACCTTAACCCACTCACCTGGTCACTTTTTTTTTTTTCTTTGATTTTTGGGTCACACCCGGCAGTGCTCAGGAGTTACTCCTGGCTCCATGCTCAGAAATTGCTCCTGGCAGGCACGAGGGACCATATGGGGCACCGGGATTCGAACCGATGACCTTTTGCATGAAAGGCAAACGCCTTACCTCCATGCTATCTCCCGGGCCCCCACCTGGTCACTTTTAAAAAACAAAAGTTTTCTCTCTTTTTTTTTTTTTTTCCCTGAATTTTGGATCACACCCGGCAGCACTCGGGTCACTTCTGGCTCTACATTCAGAAATCACTCCTGGCAGGCTCAGGGGACCATATGGGATGCCAGGATTTGAACCTCCGACCTTCTGCATGCAAGGCAAATGCCTTACCTCCATGCTATCTCTCTGACCCCAACATAAGAATTCTTTTTTTTTTTGGTTTTGTTTTGTTTTGGTTTTTGGGCCACACCTGTTTGACGCTCAGAGGTTACTCCTGCCTTTGCGCTCAAAAATCACTCCTGGCTTGGGGGGACCATTTGGGACGTCAGGGGATCGAACCGTGGTCCGTCCTATACTTGCAAGGCAGACATCTTACCTCTAGCTAGCGCCATCTCTCTGGCCCCAGTTTTCTTATTTTTGATTTTGTTTTTGGGTCACATCTAGTGGTACTCTGGGTGACTATTGGCTCTGCGCTTGTGGGACCATATGGGATGCCAGGGGTGGGGCCCAGGTTGTCTGTATGCAGATGCCCTCTCCACAGTGCTGTTTGCTGGACCCAGGCAACCTTTCTTTTATGTGACATGATGCAAATGATAATTTTTTCTTTGGTTTTGGGCCCACCTGTCAATGCTCAGGGTTTATTTCTGGCTGGCTTTGTGTTCCTCCCTGCTGTGCTTTGGGGATCATTTGGTCCATATTTGAGAGATTTTCCCTGATTAAAATATTGATGTTTCTTTTTTTTGGGGGGGGGTTTGGGTCATACCTGGCTGCGCTCAGGGGTTCCTCCTGGCTCTATGCTCAGAAATCGCTCCTGGTAGGCTCAGGGGACCATATAGGATGCCAGGATTTGAACCATTAACCTGCATGCAAGGCAAACGCCCTACCTCCATACTATCTCTCCGGCCCCTGGTGTTTCTTTATTAACTACCTACCTTTTATTTTTTGGTCTTTAATTTCTCCTTTTTTCTTTTCTCACATCTGAAGGTGCTCCATGCTTTGTCTTGGCTTTATGCTCAGGGATTACTCCTGGAGGAGTCAGGGATGCTGGTCCCATAATTTTGCTTTCTTTTTAAAGTTCTTCCAACATTTTCTCCTTTCTTTAGTTTTGGCTCTTGGGATTATTGTGTTACTGACTTCAAAAATGTGATTGGCTGGGGGCCGGGTGGTGGCGCTGCAGGTAAGGTGCCTGCCTTGCCTGTGCTAACCTAGGACACGGACCGCTGTTCGATCCCCCGGTTCCCCATATGGTCCCCAGTGCCTGCCAGGAGCAACTTCTGAGCAAATAGCCAGGAGTAACCCCTGAGCATCATTGGGTGTGGCCCAAAAACAAAAAAAAAAAGTGTGATTGGCAATTTTGGTTTTTATTTATATTAGCCCTTTAAAGATAATTGCCATACTTACATTGTGAGAAATAATACAGAACCATGGATATGGCTGACTGATAGAGTACAGACCTCCTTTGTGTGAAACTTCACAGTGTTTCAGTACTGTGAAAGAATGGAAAGGAAGGACATCCCTGGGCTCTGCCTACTTTCCCTGAGGTAGCACATTACAGAATGATTGCATAATAGCACTGGTAGGGTGTTCTGCCACAGTTACAGATCCCGACACTACACGACCCCTCAGGTAGTCATTTTTAGGCCCGCACATAACTACTTCCATCCCATCAGTCCAGGCTGGTTCCTTTAATCTTCCCTTTCATCTGTTCATTATTCCTATGGTCTTACCTTTGTTTACCCAACAAATTCTCTGAGATACAGTCCCTGTTATTATAAGCATCTTTAGTCCTTCCCGCATGTTGAAAGGCATCTGGCTTTTTTTTTTTTTTTTTTTTTTTATCATTTTTGGGGCCATTATGAATTAAAGTACTAAAAGGATTTGTGTCTAGGATTTTTTGTTTTGTTCTGTTTTTGCTTTTGGGTCACACTCAGCAGTGCTCAGGGCTTACTCCTGACTCTACATTCAGAAATCACTCCTGGCAGGCTCAGGGGACCCTATGGGATGCCGGGATTCGAACCATCGACCTCTATACTATCTCTCCGGCCCCTAGGATTTTTTTTAAACGAACAATTTTCATTATTATAAGAAATGTTTAGGATTACAGTTAATGGGGTCCATAGTTATTGTATATGTAGTTTTTAGAGTACTTGACAAAGTGCTTTCAGAATGGTTGCATCATTTTACATCCCTGTCAGCATTGTCTGAAGTGACCCAGTTTCTGTGCATCCTCACGAGCATTTGATATCACTGTTTTTAGCCATTCTGGTATGTATCGTGATTTTTGTAGTGACATTTTATTTGCATTCCTCTAGTGGCAGAGGTGCTGAACATTTTCATGTGCTTATCTGTGGTCTAGCTTCTTCATGTCCATTCTTCATCTGTTTTCTTTTTCCTCTCAGGCTGCGAGTTCTAGATAAATCCTAGATCTCAATTCTCTGATGTATATGTGGTCTATAAATATTTGAGCTTATCATCTATTGCCTTTGTTTTCATTTTTTTTTTTGGTGTTTGAGCCACACCCGGTGACGCTCAGGGTTACTCCTGGCTATGCCCTCAGAAGTCGCTCCTGGGTTGGGGGACCATATGGGACGCAGGGAGATCAAACCGAGGTTCGTCCTAGGCTAGTGCATGCAAGGCAGACACACCTTACCTCTAGCGCCACTGTGCCAGCCCCAACCTTTGTTGTTGTTGTTTTTTTTGTTTTTGTTTTTGTTTTTGGGCCACACCCAGTGATGCTCAGGGGTTACTCCTGGCTATGCGCTCAGAAGTCGCTCCTGGCAGGCACGGGGACCATATGGGAACCGGGGGATCGAACCGTGGTCCGTCCTAGGCAAGGCAGCAGGCACCTTACATTCTGCGCCACCTCCCGGCTCCCTTTGTTTTGTTTTTGTTTTTGTTTTTTTATTTTTGGGCCACACCCGGTGGTGCTCAGGGGTTACTCCTGGTTGTCTGCTCATAAATAGCTCCTGGCATGCACAGGGGACCATATGGGACACTGGGATTCGAACCAACCACCTTTGGTCCTGGATCGGCTGCTTGCAAGGCAAACGCCGCTGTGCTATCTCTCTGGGCCCCCTTTGTTTTCTTTTAACAGTACTAGTAGACCAAAATTTTTTAGCTAAATCATCATTTTTCTTTTCATGAATCTCACTTTGAGCATTGAATCTAACAACTTAAAAAAAAAAAACCAAAAATTTTAATAGAATTGTAAAATGCAATTTTTTTTTTTTTGGTTTTTGGGCCACACCCGGTGACGCTCAGGGGTTACCCCTGGCTATTTACTCAGAAGTTGCTCCTGGCAGGCACGGGGGACCATATGGGGAACCGGGGGATCGAACCGCGGTCTGTCCTAGGTTAGTGCAGGCACCTTACCTCCAGCGCCACCACCCGGCCCCCGTGAAATGCGATTTTTTAAGTAGTTCATGATTCCATTATCCAACACACTTTATTAAACAGTGCGTATTTTCCACTACCAATGTCCCCAGTTTCTCCACATCTTGCCTACCTTTTTTGGCAGATATTTTCTCTCTTTCCTTTCAACCCTCATATCTCTTTCTCTCTCTCTCTCTCTCTCTCTCTCTTTCACTTTCACTCTCACTCTCACTCTCAGGTTTGGTCCACACCAGGTGATGCTCAAGGGTTACTCCTGACTATGTGCTCAGAAATCACTCCTGGCTCAGGGGACCATATGGTACACTGGGGATTGAATCCAGGTCTACCCTGGGTCAGCTGTGTGCAAAGTAAACACCCTTCCACTGTGCTATCTCTCGGGGCCTCAGATTTTTTTTTCCTGTTAAGTTGTCAGTACCTTGTATATCTTAGATATTAGCCCCTTATCTGATGGGTATTGGGAGAATAGTTCCACCCATTCTGTGGTGGCCTTTGTATCCTAGTCACTATTTCCTTTGAGGTTTCAGTATTGATATTGAAGTGATATCATGCATATCAATTTATCTCCTTTCAGCACCCAGAACTTCTTGTTTATCTTTAGAGCCAAACAATCTGTTGATTTAAAAGTTTTAGTAGCTTATTATTTTGGAGATAATTAAACAAATATTTTTATTGAAATTGTGATTTACAAAGTTCTTCATAGTTGTGTTTTAGACATAATGTTTCTGGACCATTCCACCACCAGTGTTGACCTTGCATCACCAATATTCCCAGAGTGCTTCCCATACTACCACCTTTATGCTCCCCAGTCTGCCAGCATAATAGGTCTATTTTTATTTGGAGATGTGTAAAAGGGTGGAAGTTAATTCTTTTCTGTAGATGGTTCACCATTTGTAGAAAGGAATACACCTTTCTTCATCCACAGCTCTTTGTACCTCTCTTTAAAATAAACTTTGGGGTCCCCCAAGCCAGGAGCAACTTCTGAGCGCATAGCCAGGAGTAACCCCTGAGCATCACTGGGTGTGGCCCAAAAACCAAAAAAATAAATAAATAAACTTTGGGGACCGGAGCAATTACATAGTGGGGTGTATTTGCCTTGCACGTAGCTGACCTGGGTTCGATCTCTGGCATCCCATATGGTCCTTTAAGCCTGCCAGGAGTGATTTTTGATTGCAGAGCCGGGAGTAACCCTAGAGCACCGCTGAGTATGGCCCAAAAACCAAGACCAAACCAAACAACAATGGGCATATTTGCATAGATCCGGATTCCGAGTTTTCTATTTGTTTGTTGATCTCAAGAGAGTCATCAAATCTTTCTTACTGAAGCTGAGTTGAAGTGGGGTCACTGATTTCTGTTTTTTCCTGTTCATATTTGCTTTTAGCTCTTTTTTTTTTTTTTCAAATTTTTTTCTTTTTCTAGAAAAGTCTAGAATTTTATTTCATGATACTAATTGAGGATAGTTTTAAATATTGATTCCCGTCCTTTCATCTTGTTTTTAACATACATCCTACTAGCTAAGTATTAACCAAACATTAATTCTTCATTGTAAACATATATTCGATGTGACTAGGGAACAGATCCTTGAAATTAGCCATCAGACACTTCTTTCCATCCACTTCGCAGCTTAAGCTCCGACACCCAATCATAGTTGTCATCATCATCTTCAAAATCCGTGTCCTCCTCATCTAGTCTAGGTTCAAGTCTCTCTGGATCCAAAGTGACAGAATTTTGATCTCCATCAACACTGTCCGACTCTTCCATCTCTTCATAAAGGGGCCCTTTTAAGAACCCTTCAGGACCTGGTCTGTAGATTGTATATGTCTGAAATGCCAAGCTGAGATCAGCATTCTTAAGGATATTCAACAAGGTTTCAGGAGTCTCTTTGAGCCACTGCTTACGGGTATTGTTTTCACTGTACTTTATTACAGAGCCACCTCCATCGTCACCTGCCTTTAAACTGGAGGTGAGTATGGATGCATTCTCCAAAGCTGTCAGAGTGGTATTAGATGCATCTTTTCCCCACTGTCGCCTGAGAGGACTTGTTGCATTGGTTTTCCTTGAAGGTGCTGGTTTATTATCTTTATCTTCCCTGTTTATTCTCTGCAATGCATTTTCTTTTTTTTTTTTTTTTTTTTTTTT
>PVKC010037461.1:0-12979 GCA_004027635.1 Crocidura indochinensis
AAATAAATAAATAAATAAATAAATAAATAAATAAATAAATAAAAGTGAATGAAAAATGTAATAAATGAGAAAAAAAGTTTGTTAGTTGACCTGCAGATATGAACATTAGTGGCAAACTATAAAAGATAAAAATTTTCAACTTAAATAATTTACTTTAACTCTCCTTACCACCCTAAAAGCTGAGTTAAACCAGTCTTAAAACTTACTAAATGTGGTTTGTATGTTGATCAACTTGCTAAAAGTTATTAACTCATAGCTCCAGAGAAATAATTCAGTGGGTTTTTGCCTTGCACGTGTCTAACTCAGCTTCAATGCCCAGCATCACATGTGGTCCTCCAAGCCTGACAGGAGTGATCACTGAATGAAAATCCAGGAGTAATCCCTGAGCACAGTGGAGTTGTGGCCCAACAACAAAAATAAAAACAAAACCAAAGTTATTAACTCACTAGTTTTAATACCTCACATCTTATTCACATAAGCAAATAAATAAAAAGGTTAAGTGGAGCTTCCTGTGGAGTTTTGAGGCATGCCATCCTTGATAACATTTTGTTACTTTACTCACCTGAAAAAATTGTTAAATATAGTATTTATTTGCTATGGGATTTTTTAAAACACAATTATTTGTGTTTTTGTCTTAATTATGTTCTTGTTTGATTTCTCCCTGTCATTGATCTAATGAGGTAAATAAGGCAAGAACATAAGTGACAGAACACTGAGTGTATAGGCAAGGGAAGAAGCCAACCCACCTCTTCTCAGTAAGCCTAGGTTGCAACTATGGAAACAAACAAGTAAACCCATGGAAACAAACCTCTGCTTTGCCCAGTGGTGAGAGCACTCATCAGTACTGGCATGTTCTTGGTTTAATGCTTTTAATATTACTGTCTTGAGGTCTAAACGTTGCTCTTCTCTCCTTAGCTTTTTAAAACGTATAATAATTATTTCTTGCTATAAAAGCAGTACTTTGCATTGTAAAAAAAAATAAAGGAAGAGTCAGGTTAGTAAAAGAAAGACAGAAAGAAAATAAAATTACTCCTGAGGTAATTGGACCTTCTACTAATAAGTCACTTGAGATTTCAGTGATTAAAAAAAAAGATAAGGAGAGAGAGAATATCTAGTGAAGATTACCCAGTGACATAGTAAATATCAGTGATTGGAAAATTTTTTCTAATTTCAAATTCTTGGCTACAAGTAAATCTTATGTCAGATATAGATAAGACAGGTTTTAAAAACAGTGTGCCTACCTGAAAAATATTTCACAATAAAAAAAAAAACCTGAAAAGCAGGAAAGTTGGGTCATATGGTATTTCTAGTCTTAATTTTTTTAATTATTTTATTCCTTTCCCATCTCTTTTTTTCACTGTTGTTAATATTGTTGCAATGTCTGAGGTTCACATAATTTAGCAATAGTACTCTACATTTCTAGGAGTTGTGCTTGCCAGATCTTTCATCTGAATGTGGCTGGCATACTCACTGGGATCTGAGGGTCTGCACTCTTTAATTGCAGTGCTCATACCAGGTGTCTCACTTCTTTTTAGTGGTGATGCTCCTGTTGGATTGATCCCATTTTGTGGTGCTTGCACACACCACTCTGGAAATCATGTATAGACCAAAGATCACAAAACCACAGGGTTGCCAGCTCAGAGGGCAGAGCTGCTAAGATCACACTCAATGCAGGTGGGACTCTGGGGATTTAAACTCGTGATCATATGCTTAAGAGGCAGCAGCACTCTAAGCCATTACATCACTCTTCTAGGTTCTACTCTTAATTTCTTAAGCAACCCCCATATTGCTTTCCACAATTACTGTGCCAATTAACATCCCCTCCAACTATGTGAAAGAGTCTGCTTTTTTGCTTATCCAGGCAAGACTTGTTTCTTGTTTTTGGATAATAGCTATTATTCCAGATATGAGGAAATATCTTATTATTGTTTTGATCTGCATTTCCCTAACAGTAAGAATTGTTGAGTATCTTTTTGGGGCCAGAGCAATAATACATATAACATATCTATACTTACATGGCATACAGCCAGCCTGGGTTTGATCCCCAGTATTACAAAAGGTTCATTAAAGGGCCGAAGAGATAGCATGGAGGTAAAGCATGGAGGTTTGCCTTGCATGCAGAGGGACGGCGGTTCAAATCCGGGCATCTCATATGGTCTCCTGAGCCTTCTAGGAGCGATTTCTGAGCGGAGAGCCAGAAAGAACCCCTGAGCACTGCCGGTGTGACCACCCAAAAATATAAATTAAAAAAAAAAGTTCACTGAGCCTGGTCAGGAATGATTCCTGAGCACTGCCAGATGTGATACAAAATCCAAGAATTGTTGAATACCCTTTCAAAATACTTGTTGAATATCTGTATGGCTTCTTTGAAGAAGGGTCTTTTCCAATACTTTGCTCTTTTGGGGGAAGGTTGGTTTTTTGGCCACATCCAGCAGTACTCACGGTTTACTCCTGACTCTGTGCTCAGAAATCTCTCCTGGCAGGCTCGGGGTACCATATGGGATGCTGGGGATCGAACCTGGGTTTGTCCTGGATCAGCCATGTGCAAGGCAAACACCCTACTGCTGTGTTATCACTGTGGCCCTTCTACTCATTTTTAATCAGGTTATTTTGTTTTGTGGTTTTATGAGCTGTTTATAATATAGCTGACATATAACTTTAACTTTAACATATAACTTTGACATATAACTTTATTACATAACATATAATATAAGCTGACATATAACTTTAAGAATATTTTCCCGGGGCCGGGTGGTGGCGCTGAAGGTTAGGTGCCTTGCGCTAACCTAGAACGGACCGCGGTTCGATCCCCTGGTTCCCCATATGGTCCCCGGTGCCTGCCAGGAGCGACTTCTGAGCGAATAGCCAGGAGTAACCCCTGAGCGTCACCGGGTGTGGCCCAAAAACCAAAAAAAAAAAAAAAAAAAAAAGAATATTTTCCCATGAACAAACACTTTTCAGAAGAAGATAGCAGATCATCAACAGACACATTAAAAAAAGTATTTCACTTAGGGAAATCCAAATCAAGACAACAACAAGGTATCGTTTCACACCAGTAAGAATGGCACATCTTAAATATAGTAGAAGGCATCCAGCTGGTAGGGATGTGATGAAAAAGGAACTCTCATTTACTGTTGGTGGGAATGTTGTCTAGGTCAAAACCTGTAGAAATCAATTTGAGTGCCGGAGAGACAGCATGGAGGTGGGGCGTTTGCCTTTCATGCAGAAGGACGATGGTTCGAATCCCGGCATCCCAGGTTTGATTCACGGCATCCCATATGGTCCTCCAAGCCTGCCAGGAGTGATTTCTGAGTGTAGATCTAGGAGTAATCCCTGAATGCTGCCAGATGTGACCAAAAAATGCATTTGTGATTTTTTTGGAGACCCTGCTGCTGATAAGAGGATCTGGGTATAGCTCAGTGGGAGCATGAGAACTTGACCAATGCTATAACCTGACTGTGAGCACAACACTGCAGGTGTGATTCCTACCTTGTTTCTTTCTTTCTTTCTTTCTTTATTTTTTTTTTTTTTGGTTTTTGGGTCACACCCGGCAGTGATCAGGGGTTACTCCTGGCTCCATGCTCAGAAATTGCTCCTGGCAGGCACGGGGGACCATATGGGGCACCGGGATTCGAACCGACGACCTTTTGCATGAAAGGCAAACGCCTTACCACCATGCTATCTCCCGGGCCCCCCTAGCTTGTTTCATAACAAGCTTGACCCATAGCACACTGCAACTAGCTATGGGACTCCTGACAAGCACCAAATCCTGCTACGTGATTCCCAGCATACATTAATGATAACCACTAAAACGACCAGGTTTATAGGGAAGATGGGGTCAAGATAGTGGTAAAGGGAGCAGTGTGGGGAACCTGATCATCACAGTACATGTCAAATTCAAACCTTTAAGACAGAATTCTGGGGTGAGGTTGTTCTTACTGAGAAAGTTCATTTTGGAACCTCCCGCTCTCTCTGAGTGCTTCTCCACTGGAGAACAAGGAGCAATAGTCAACTTGAAAGCCAAGGAGAGTTGTGCCTGTGTTTCAGCAGACAGATACTGACAGCCCCTTCCAGGAGATGACTTCCCGTGGAATTATATGCAACTGTAGCAGTAGTGATATAGGAGCTTGCCAAGGTACTTGATGTGGCAGCTGAAATAAAAGAGTATAAAGAAGCTTAATGCATGAACACCAAAGGCACAGGAACAGACTTGGTTTATAGCTCACAGGCATAGGGAAACAGGCCAGGTGTGTGCTGTAGTTTTAGATTTCTGCTACCGAGCTTTGTCTCCACATACACAGGACTAAGAAAGAAGAAATGAGAACTGGAAGTTTGAGTCAGAACTTGAGTGCAGGATGTTGTCTCAGTCGCATCTGGTGGTCTGATGGTTACCATGCTAGAGGTAAGCTCAGCCCATCAGTGGAAGTGGTTAGTGACTAATTGATTCTTGCTTAGCTTAGTAGAAGCAACCCTGACTAACAAACTGTCATTTAGTAGAAAAGTAGGCCAGAACATTCTCAGCTAGTTCTGCAAGGACATTAATATCCAGAAGGCAAGAGTGTGACAAAGGTACCAGATGCCTATTAAGTTCAGGTCACCCTGTAGTACCTGTCCACATACAGACCTATGTGAACACTCAGTAGATGGGGGACTGTCAGGCCCTGATTCCCCAGATGTACCCAGGTCCTCCCAATTTATATGCTGAGGTACCATGGATGTTTGTTACCCACAGTTCAGCCCCCAAGGATATATGACGACAATCCCTAATCACTGTAATGTAGGCAGACATTGATTTTTATATCCCTAAGAGACTCCTGAATTCTGCTAACCAAACCTCAACATTATAGCCACTATAGGCACATATAGTGTTCAGGGGACCATGTGGTGCTAGTGTTCAAACCAGGCCTTCCACACACAGAACACATTAAGCTATACTCTGATTCCTTCTCTTCTATCTCTTGGGGGCCTAAATTTAGCATACTGAGCTATTTCTTTAGTTCCCCCCCCCTCTCTATTTCTCTCTCTCTCTCAATCTCTCTTTCTCTGTCTGTTTCTCTTTGTCTCTCTCTGTCTCTCTCTCTTTTTTTTTTTTGTTTTTGGGTCACACCCGGCAGTGCTCAGGGGTTACTCCTGGCTCCATGCTCAGAAATTGCTCCTGGCAGGCACAGGGGGCCATATGGGGCACCGGGATTCGAACCAATGACCTTTTGCATGAAAGGCAAACGCCTTACCTCCATGCTATCTCCCGGGCCCCGATTTTCACCTTCTTGAACTCTATTGCCAAGTTCCCTATATTGTGGGTTTGTTTATTTGTTTATTTTTGGAGAGGCACACCCAGCAGTGCTCAGAACTCAGTCCTGGCTCTATGTAGTGTAAGGATCAATACAGACAGTTTCCTGGGAACTATATGAGGTGGCAGGGATTTGAATCTGGGTCAAACACATGCAAATCAAATAACTAATCCTTGTACTTTCTCTCCAGTACCTTCCAATGTACTTTTAAGCTCAACTGCTATACTAATAGCATATTCATTTTTTATCTGGGGGTTATTCGCACATTATTTAATCATTTCTTTCTTTCTTTTTATCTTTTTGCAAGTTCACATATTGACCATGGGCTTCACTTGCAAAGAAATTTCTTCCACTAAGCTGCCTAAACCTTTTCTATCATACTTTATCTTGGCTCATTGATTGCCTTTGTCCACTGATTTTTTTTCCATTTCATTGAACTTTATTAGGATTGTTGTTCAGAAGTCATCCTCAGAGAATGTAGGCAATTTTATTGTATTTTAGACCATCTGGAGCTTTCATACCCACATATCAATGAGGTTGATTTATCTTTTTTTTTAATTAGGCCTACTGCTTTGTGAGGGCTAGGGCTGATGATCTGAGTATAAGCTGGCCTGCCTATACATTACTGTGTCAGGGTCTTGAACTCTCAGTCCCAGTTGGCAGAGTATTGTCAGAGTGGCACCTTAAGCCTCCAAAGCACTGCTCAAGAGTGGAAATGAACAGAATCTTCCTCTGCAAAGCCATATTATAGATGGTCAATAGGCATATGAAAAGTGCTTATTACTACTGATTATCAGGACAGTGAAGATAAACAATGATATATCATTTCACACCAGTAAGAATGTTCTATATAAAAAATTCAAAAAACAACTATGACAATAACAGTTAGAACTTATTACTCTGTACAATAACTGGGTGTTGAACAGAGATAAAATGATATACACAGTACCCCTTCATTAACAATAGTACAAACCATAGTGTCTAAAAGGACAAAATAAAGGAAAGAAAGAGAGAGAGAGAGAGAAAGGAATAAAATGCCTGCCCCAAAGGCAGGCAGGGGAGGGGGGAGGGAAACTGGGGACATTGGTGATTAGAAATGTTCATGGGTGAAGAAGGGTGGTGTAAGACTGATAGTCAATTATGAATGACTTTGTAATCAAGAAATTTAAATAAGGGCCCGGGAGATAGCATGGAGGTAAGGCATTTGCCTTTCATGCAAAAGGTCATCGGTTTGAATCCCGGTGCCCCACATGGTCCCCCGTGCCTGCCAGGAGCAATTTCTGAGCATGGAGCCAGGAGTAACCCCTGAGCACTGCCGGGTGTGACCCAAAAACCAAAAAAAAAAAAAAACCCAAGAAATTTAAATAAAAGGGGGTAAATAAGCAAACAACCAGTGTTTACCAGGAGGATAGAAAAATAAATCTTCATTTACTGTCAGTAGAAACTACTGCCTGATTCAGCCACTGTGAAAAATATAAGGTGATTACTCAAAAAAATAAAAATAATACATATGACCCAGTCATTCTTCTTCTTGGCATCTATTATAGGAACACTAAAAGATTAATTTGAAAAGTCAAGCACACCTGTGTGCATTGCAACACAATCTACAAAGCTAAGATCCATCAAATTGTCCAAGGGCAGATGAGTGGATAAAGAAATTATGATGTATATTCATAAGATACGCTCAGATAGAAGAAAAGTTAAAACTCTTATGATTCTATAACCCATATGGTACTAGAGGGTGTCATGTTAAATGAAGTAAATCAGAGGAAGAAAGATAAATACTGAATAATGTCAAGTAATGTATAAGGAAAACAGCAAGGGAATGACAGTGTCCAATAAAAACAAACAATTGGCCTTGAGGTTACGAGAATCGAGGTTACCAAGCAGATATGTGGGGATGAGGTAGACTATATGTGGCAAGGAACAATGCTAGAGCAATTCTAGCACTTTAAATATGAAAGTAGAAATACTTTACATATTGAAACTATAGATATTAATATAAGTGTAAGCCATGTTACCTCATAATAATAAAAAAAATGTAAAGCAACAAGAAAACACAACAATTGGGGAAATTGCTCAAAGTATTGAAGCTCATCATTTCCATGTGGGAGGTCTAGGTTCTACCCCATGGTCCCACAAGCACCACCAAAAGCAACCCCTCCAAGCAATAAACTGGAGACATCCCCACACATCACTAATGTAACTCAAAAACCAATACTAAAAAAACCAGCGACCACAAAAGCAGGAAGAGGGAAGAAACTGCTTCTCTTTAAGCAAACAATTCTGTGGTTATGACAACCCTGACAAACTGTGTCCCCTACCTCTCTTCCACCAAAGTGGATCTGCAGAAGCATGCTGAATTTATAAAAAAACAAAAAACATGTTTCTTGTCAAGGGTATGGAGTAGAAAGTCCTCATATACACAGATATGGAGTCAGGAGTAAGGGAAAGTAAAGAGCAATACAACTGACCCACGTTCAATATGACACCACACATGATCCTCCAATGTCTTCCAGGAGTAAGCTGTGAGCACCACTGCATATTATCCAAAAACCAAAAAACCAAAAACAGTTATGAGTGATAATGTGGAGCCTTTCTAGCTTATACTCTATTACTTCTAGTCTCTTTAGATATCAAATTCAATTGTTTTATTTTTTATTGATATCATTGTGAATTTCAGTTCTTCATAATTGTATTTCAGTCATATAGTGATGGTGAAGTAGGGCCATTTTCACCATCAGTGTTGACCTCTCTCCGCCAGAATTCCCAGCATGCAACCCATACCCCCAGTCTTAGTCCTCTGGTCTACCAGTGTAACAGGTCCATTTTGTGTTTAGATTGTTATAGTTTGGATCTCTTGATTCTATTGTCGTTGACTTTGGCTTGGGTATTTAGTGCTGACCATTTTTTTCCCCACCCAATGCACCTGAGACCACTTGGCCCCTGGGCCCCATCCATGTTTGCTTTTTCTTCTCTCAATTTGTAGAAAGTTGTAGAAATATGAACTAAAATAAAGTGATTCATGTTCTAATTTTCTATGAAAATAGTGGGAGCCTCTATCTAAAAAATAAAAAATTTTAAAAGGGGGGCAGGTGTGGCAGGTTTTTCTTGTTTGTTTTATTGTTGTTGTTTTTACATAGGCACAGTAAATTAGAAAGGAAATACCTTTGACCTAAAAACAGGGTATTGGGGCTTGAGTGATACGCAGCAGTAGGGCGTTTGCCTTGCAAATGACTGCCCAGAACGGACCTTGGTTCGATCCCCAGCGTCCAATATGGTCCCCGAGCTAGGAGCGATTTCTGAGCGCATAGCCAGGAGTAACCCCTGAGCATCACTGGGTGTGGCCCCAAAACAAACAAAAACAAAGCAAAACAAAAAACCCACCAGGGTGTCTCTACCTATGAAGCATACTGTCATTAAGACTGACTACAGGCTCCAGTATACTAATTGTCCAACCCCAAAGTCTTTTTTTTGTGTTCCTAGGGAAAGTTCTACTCAGTCAAGACTCTCAATGAATACACATGGTTGATAGATTAGTGTTGTACATCAGATAGGTCCTGATTTGCAAGACTTTTGAGAGTCCCACATGTACCAAATGTGCTCCAAGCTACTCCTGTCTCTACTTTCTACTTATAGATGGTGTCTGCCTGTGTCACTCAGATGATCATTCCCATTCTATTGTTATCAGCACTTTTGGAAAACCTCCAAATCCACTCCCAAAGATTCAACCTTCCAAGTGGTGTCCAGATGCCAAAATGAGTTGGTCTTAACACTCTGCTGTGTGTCATCACTGCCACCAGGCCCAACAGCATCAGGTCTCCCCTCTTTAAAAAGTGTTCCACAAATCAGCTCTTTCAACCTCTGTCTCAATCCAGTGCTGGCAGAAATGTAACCCATGACACTCTGATCAGGCCTCCCTTCTCTACTCTTCCTAACATGCTTTCTTTCTTTCATTGTGAAATGAAATTATGTTTTATTTACTTTTTGCTCCATAGAAAGCATTTTTTATTTTTGGTTTTTGGGTCTATCTCCCGGGCCCCTGCCTTTTTTAATTATACTTTAAAGCCTTTAAGTTCAAGAGGACTATTAAACAAATTAAACAAATTAAGTTCAAGAGGACTATTAAACAAACAAACAAAATAACAAAAATTAATAAAGATTTTTTTCAACCCTGGTTTCATTTATCCATAATAAATAAAATTTAAACTTTCCTAGTCTTTTTACTCAGAGTTCTTATGATTAAATGTGTTGAATCAGGAGATTTGTTGAAGAAATAACAAATAAAACAGATTTTGCTAAAGAGTGATAGAAATCAGAGTGTGGTGTGTGTTTGTGTGTTTGTGTGTGTGTGTGTGCGTGTGTGTGAAAGAGACAGAATATGAGATTGAGAGAAGAGAACAGAAAATAAAAATGTCTGTATAGAGGCAAGCACAGGGGTGGGTAGTGTGGAGGACAGGAAGGAAACAGAGGACATTGGTGATAGAAAACGTGCACTGGAAAAAAAAATAAAGATGGGTGTTGGACATTATATGACTGAAATTTAATCATGAACAACTTTGTAACTGTATCTCATAGTATTTAATTTAAAAACAGGTGTGGCCCAAAAACCAAAAAATAAGCTATAAAATAATAATTTTATTCAAAATTAACGAAAATTGGGGCCCGGGAGATAGCATGGAGGTAAGGCGTTTGCCTTTCATGCAAAAGGTCATCGGTTCGAATCCCAGTGCCCCATATGGTTCCCCGTGCCTGCCAGAAGCAATTTCTGAGCATGGAGCCAGGAGTAACCCCTGAGCACTGCCGGGTGTGACCCAAAAACCAAAAAACAAACAAACAAAAAAAATAACAAAAATTAACCACTATTGATGTAATATAGCTTAACATCCTACTTGTCTTTTATTACTCTTGTCCATTTCTTGGAAAACCATGTATTTTCCACTCTTCAATGCTGAGCTGAAAGAAAGGTTGAATACTGAACTGACAGAAAAAGTTCTGCCAGAAAAGAGATTTTCCTCAATGGAAGAGCTCCTTGCAAGCATTACCTGTTCTCTCAGATTCAACCCTGAGTCACTAGCTCTCAGAATAGCTCCTTCTTGTACATTCCAGGCTTCAGAGCTTAGTCAAACCCTGGAGATGATGCGCTCGAATTAATTATTTTGTACTGTAAAAACAAAACACTTCAAAGCATTTCTCATCACTTCTTAATATGTTTTTTGTTGGTGTCATACTAATTAACTAATGGTAAAATGAAGAAATGATTTATAGAACTGGGAAGATAGTACAGGGACTAAGAAACAAGTTTTGCATGTGGCCAGCCCTGATTCAGTCCCCCATACTTTATGATATCCTGAATATAAAGCATAACTGGGTGTGGCCCTGGAGGTTCTCGTCTGCAGCACTACCAAGGTGGTCTGAGAAATCTCCCCTGCTTTAGAGCCCAAGCATTACTCCATCTTCAAGCCATTGCATTGAACTTGCAGCCTCGTTGTCTAAGGATCACAAGATATGGCCCCCACCACCTCCAGGCTCCCTGAGCACCAGGGAGAAAGAATGAAAGGATTTTCAGGGGACAGAATGATAGCTTAATAGTCTGAGCACATACTCTGTATATGAGATACCCAGGTTCAATCCTCAACACCTCATGGTTTTCTGAGCATCATCAGGCAGGATCCCCATGCATTAACCTCAGAGCAGTCCCTGAGCACCTCCAAATGTGGCTACAAAATCAAACAAATAATTCTCATCAAAATGTATTAATGAGGGGCTGGAGCAATAGCTCAGCATTAGGGCATTTGCCTTGCACACGGCTGCCCAGGACGGACCTGGGTTAGATCCCTGGTGTCTCATATGGTCCCCCAAACCAGGAGTGATTTCTGAGCACATAGCCAGGAGTAACTCCTGAGCATCACCAGATGTGGTGCAAGAACCAAAAAAAAAAAAGTATTAATGCAATCTAAGCTTACTTAGATTAAAACCAATAGAATATACTGTGTGTCTGTGTGTCCATATTTGAATAATTCATAAATATAGTATGTTAGTATCTCTCTTCTAAATACTACTTTTTCAGTGAATATAATACAACTATTCCATTACTTTCAAGACAATTATATGTTTAGACATCTGTACCAAAGTTTGCTGATTTTCTCAATTTCTGGAGTAATTTTTCATTTATTTATATTAAATACATCTATTGAACATTATGATTGTTTACTTGAATAGCAACTTGAAGAGGTTTAGTGCCTAATTAATTGGTCAAATGCTATTCTAGAATATGCTATGAAGAAATTTGTGATATAAATTTGATTTTAAGTAAAAGTGATTAACTTGATAAGCCTCTCTAGTTAGTTGAAGTCTTAAAAACAAAGATAAATTCTTCTCAAAGCAATTATTTGGGGGAGTCAAGGACTTGATTTAAGAGGTAGATTGCATGCCTTGTGTATGTGAGGTCATGGGTTCAATCAATAGCAACACATGCCCCCTCCAGCATCACTGGGTATGGCCCCACCACCAGTGAGTGGGCCCCCAACCAACAAGAACAAAAGATAAAAAGGAAATAATTCCTGGCTCATGAGACAGATCAGGGATCAAGTGCATGCCATGCATGTACAAGATACAGAAGCATGCCCCCTTCCTAGTACCACTCAGGGTAGAGTTGGAGACTTTTGGGTACTTCTGGGGTGACACTCAGGTACATATTTGGAACACATCTGAATTAGTTCAACTGACAGTATTACAGGCCCATTCAGATTTGATGCCACAGCAATAGCAACCAGCTATTTGCTGAATTTAGTAACTACAATTGCAGCCATGTGCAGGCAACATATATTCCCCTAGTAGTTACAAAGATGAGCTCATTAAACAGCTGTTATTTGGGGACAGTGATCCCAACATTTTACTCAGATTAACTAGAATTTGACACCAAATCATTGAAATACTAAACTGCGATATTGTGGTCAAAACCACATCCTTATGTTCAATAGTTCATTTGGTGACATTGTAGCTATAAAGGACTTACAGCTGGAAATTTTCCAGTAGTCATCTGGGTTCCCACAAACTGAGGATCACAATCACTGTCTCAAATTTGTGAATGTCAGCCTTGGATTGCTGTTCAGAAATTCAACTCATCCTTATGTAGCACTAAACATATGGAAGAAACAAGACAAAGGCAAAAGACCACAAAGGTATATCATAACTTTCTGATTTAAGGCAAGAAAATTATATCAAAGGCATTCAAATAGGAAAGGAAGAAATCAAGCGCTCACTATTTACAGATGACATGATACTATATTTAGAAAACCCTAAAGACTCTACCAATAAGCTTCTAGAAACAATAGATTCATATAGCAAAGTGGCAGGCTACAAAATTAACATGCAGAAATCAATGACCTTTTTTTTTTTTTTGGTTTTTGGGCCACACCCAGTGACACTCAGGGGTTACTCCTGGCTATTTGCTCAGAAGTCGCTCCTGGCAGGCACGGGGAACCATATGGGGAACCGGGGGATCAAACCGTGGTCCGTCCTAGGTTAGCACAAGGCAAGGCAGGCACCTTACGTCCAGCGCCACCGCCCAGCCATTCAATGGCCTTCTTATACACTAAAAGAAGAAATGGACATTAAAAAATCCCATCCACATTAGTGTCACAGAAACTCAAATATCTTGGAGTCAACTTAACTAAAGAAGTGAA
>PVKC010037462.1:0-12865 GCA_004027635.1 Crocidura indochinensis
GCTTAGTAAGGGCTTCTCAGTGGGCCTTTTGATGAGCTTTCTTTAGACCTCAGTGGTGTTGGATTGAAGTTGGAGCTGTGCAAAACAACCCCACCCCTTTGTGAATCATACAGGCCATGAGTTAACTCTATGGCCATGAGTCAATCACTACCTTTTGATTAAGCTATATGAGAGAAGATGAAGACATATCAATAAAGGCATAACTGGAAGGTGCTGGTACAATATAGCTATTTGCTGCATAGAAATCATAAGGCTTGGGACATTTGCAGGCAAACCAGTATGCCTCAAGTCACCAATTAATCTCAGGAAGGGACAAGAGGGGGAGAAAAAGGAGGAGCCCACATGGTAACAGAGTGAATGCTCATTTACAGGAGTAGAGCATATCTGGGAGGGGACTAGAACTTTCACTGCACCGAGACCCTATGGCAGCTCTAACCAATCCCAACTTTATCCCTCAACCATTCCTCAACCCCCTGGGATAATTCTGGTTTCACGGCTGCCCCTCCTGCTCCTTCTTCCACCTTGTTTGTTGCTTGATCACCACTGATTCCTGCGCTGGCTGAGACGAGCCTCAAGTAGCAGAATTGTGAGGAACAGCATGACCCAAGAGGATCTGGATGAGGTTCACTGCTGTGGAGACATGCAAATGGGGGGGACACCATGCAGATTTGGGGGTCATAAAGGTCGTGATTGAACCAACCTTCCCAGGCAGCTGTTCTCTGGACAGGGCATGGCCCTCTGCATCCCATCCTGAGAGTCGACGATACTCACCTCTAATGTAGTTGAGCGTTTGTAGGTCTGGGCTCACAGGGGCAGCTGCTCCTGGAAACAAACCATCAGTGGTTGTGTGAGGAGGATTTGTAAATCTCAGAGGCATCTTTTATTTTTTGTTTTTTTTGGGCCACACCCAGTGACGCTCAGGGGTTACTCCTGGCTATGTGCTCAGAAGTCGCTCCTGGCAGGTACAGGGGACTATATGGGAACCGGGGGATCAAACCGTGGTCCATCCTACACTAGCGCAGGCAAGGCAGCAGGCACCTTACCTCCTGCGCCACCTCCCGGCTCCCAGGAAAAGACTTTCAACCAGACCCTATGGCATTGAGAAAGACAGGAAGAGACAGGAAGAGACACCCTCTTCAGTGCTCTGTCTTCTGCACCATCTCTGATTCTCTGTCTCACCAATGCTCAGAGGTAACTCAGCTGCCCCAAGAGGACACTAAAGATGATGAGTTTTGGAGTTGTTCCCCCTCTTCCCATGAGAACTCTCTGACATCCCTGTCCCCAATGGACTTTATTCTCCTCTGTAGCTCCTCCTAGTTATTCCCTTGGACTTTCTCAGCCTCCCAGAGTCTCAGAATTCAGCACTACCCAAGTCACTGTGGAACTGAGTTCTGCCATGTCCTTGAAATATCAAATTTCTGAGAACTCCCAAGACAGCAAAATGGGTAGTGCATGTGGCCAACCTGGGTTTGATTCCCAGGGCCACATGTGGTCCCCTGAGCACCACCAGAGGTGACTTCTAAATGCAGAGCCAGTAACCTACCCTGAGCATGACAAATGTGTCTCCCAAAAGACAAAATTACCCACAGTTCTATGCATGTGAGTTCAGCTGTGCTGGAGCGAAGGATGGAGAGTAGCATCTCTCTGCTTGGACATGTACCAGTGGACTGTTCTCCAGCTGAGGGTCTGCTGCTTTGGGTGGGTAGGGGAAATCTGTGGGAGTCCAGAGGGAAGAGGTGGGGGCTAAACTCCTTCATGACATGTCAGTCACGTTGTCCTGCTCTGTATCTATGTTGGCTTTGTTTCAAACTTGGCAGAGCTCAGGGATCATATCTCAAAGTTCTCCAGAAACCCAGTGAAGTGTTGGGAATTGAGTCCAGGTTGACACATAGGGATATAATTATGCTTTCTTGAGTTATCAGTTTGGCTGCTGTAGATGCATGTAGGTTATTAACAATATCTTTATATCAATGTACTTGTAATTACATTGTTATATAATCTGTTCCATAATCACACCTATATGGCATGAGTTATGCATGAATAATGTATAAATGTATGTTAACATGCTTAACATATCATGTTATATAATCTATGATTTCTGATGAACTTCAAAAGCATTTAAGATTTAATCCTGAAAAATTTAAATATATAAATATACATTCATACACACATCCATAGGAGTGTGTGTGCTGTGTATAGGTTGGCATGAGAAGAAGCATCTGTGAAGCTGAATTGTAGGTTTCAGTAGACCAGCAGTACACTGAGTGCCATATCCAGATCCACACAGCTCATTTTTTTTTTTTGGTTTTTGGGTCACACCCAGTGACGCTCAGGGGTTACTTCTGGCTACATGCTCAGAAGTCGCTCCTGGCTTGGGGGACCATATGGGAACCGGGGGATCGAACCGCGGTCCATCCTAGGCTAGCGCAGGCAAGGCAGGCACCTTACCACCAGCGCCACCGCCCGGCCCCCACAGCTCATTATTTTGTAGGTACCTTTGTACCTATATTTGTACCTACACTGTGTATTGGATATTGAATATGAGTGTTATATACAGAAGCTACTACTAGAATTCATATACCTGAGACATATGTGATATGTGAATCATGTTCTTTTACATTGTGTTAGAGTTTATCTATCACACCACACTTAGTCAGGCCAGGAAACCCACAGTCCAGTAGGTGGTGCTCTCCCTGACTGCCCTTATGTAGAAAAACCAGAGAGTGGTGAGGAAGTGAGATCAAGCAGAGGTGAATGATTCAGGCTGGGCCAATCAGAGACAGTGAAGAACAGTTCCAAGGGGAGGCTACAACTTCCTCCCACTTTGAACCAACTCTACAGAGTCTAGTCAGGAGGAAGGTGAGTACAAAATGGGTTTGAGCAGATAGGGGTCTCTTCTGTGCATCAGAGTCAAAATCAGGACATCTATTGATCGTATGCTCAAACCATAAGCAGAGAAAAGATTCAGAGAAAAATATTAGAGATGAAGAGAGCAGAGAAGTAGGAAACTGTGTCAACTTCCCACATAGCTTTAAGGCAGTGGTCCTAAAACTATGGCCTGCGGACCACATATTGTATTTGTTCCCATTTTGTCTATTAATATTAAAATAAGATGTATGCAGTGTGCATAGGAATTTGTTCATAATTTTTGTTTTTACTATAGTCTGATACTCTAATGGTCTGGGGGACAGTGACCTGGGCCCCTGTTTAAAAAGTTTGAGGACCCCTGCTTTAAGGGAACAACCAAGATAGTAAAATCATATCTCCCAGGCAAATCTCAGTTGCATGCTTGCAAGAAAATTTCTAAATAAATATAACTGCTCAAAATGTAGAACTGTAGGGGCAGAGCGATAGTATAGAGGGTAGACATTTGCTTTGCATGTGGCAGATGCAGGTTCAATCCCAGGCATTTCACACCCCAGCATCTCAAGGAGCTATCTTGAGCACAGAGAAAAGAGAAATCCCTTAGTATCAGTGAATGTGTTAAAAAAGTAGAGTTTTCTGCTTTGCTTTCTGACTGATTTCCTGATTTTCTCCCTGCCTGGTTTCCTGCTTTTCTGCATTAGGCAGCCAAGAAGGGCTTCAGGAGACATAATCTCTTCAGGACCCAGCATAAGCCAAGAGAGGCCCCAGAGGACATAATTTTTTCAGGACTCTGCAAAAGGTAGACTGACTCTTCCCATAAAGGGTGGAGCTAGAGGTGGATCCTCTAGCTCACAAACCCCACCACAAGATGTAATAAAATCTATGATACAGCATGTCAAGGGGAAAACAGTGCAGGACAAACTTATACATAGAATCAGGATAGAAGCTGTATTGACCCCAAAATTATCAACCACCAAGTTGGCCTCTCTGATAAGAAGTTTAGAATAAAATATAGAGAGTGTTCATAGAGCATAGAGAGCATAGATCAAGCTGAACATACAACTGAATAGAAGTCAGAAAAGCTCCAGACTGAAGTAACAGGCTAAAAATAACTCAGTTGATGAAAGCAAAATCTCAATAAAAAGCCTCTACAACAGAATAACAGTAGTTGAAGTCAGAATTATCAAGCTGGAAGGTGAGATGCAAAACAACTTCATACAGCAGAAGAGATTGGAAAAGAACAAATGACAATACAATGGAAAAATTACACAAATAATATGAGCAGATTAAAATAGAAGTCTTTCATAAACACAACAGAAACAACATATGAATCATTGGAGTCCCAGAGACCCAGGAAGATAAGTCCCAGGAAGAATCAACAGTGAAAGACATCACTACAGAGAAACTTCCTGAGCTAAACACTGCATGCAACCAAATCCTGCATGCCCGAAGAGTAGCAACTATAAAAGACCTCCGAAAAAGCCTGCCAAGACACATCCTGGTTACAATAATGAATCCCACAGAGAGGGATAAAATATTGAAAGCAGTACGATCAAAAAGGGAAATTGCATTCAAAGAAGCATCTTTAAGATTAACAGCAAACCTATAACAAGAACCCAACAAGGTCAGAAGACACTGGTGGGGTTGGAGAAAAACTCAAAGAAATGAATGCTTGGCCTCCAGTTCTGCACCCATACAGAATCATTTTAGTATTGCAGGAAGTACATATAGTTTCACAAAAAAAAAATCTCAGAAACGTTACAGACTCAAACAACCCTTAAAAGAAACACTGAAAGATCTACTTCAAGATAGACCAACAGACATACCAAACTTCTACAAAGATGACACTAAATCTCATGACAATTATCTCTCTAAATGTCAATGGACTAAGTGCACCTGTTAAGAGACACAGCGGCAACATGGAACAAAAAATTGAAATCAACATTTTGCTCCCTACAAGAAGCACATCAGAGTAGTCAAAACAAGCATAGACTCAAAGTTAAAGGCTAGGGAAAAGTCATTCAAGCAGACAACTCCCTTAAAAAACTGCATTGGCTATATTAATATCACATGACACAAACTTTAGACTCAGAAAAGATATAAGAAACAAAGATGGACATTTTGTACTAATCAAATAATATGTACAACAAGAAGAAATCACACTCCTAAACATATATGTGCCCAATGAGGGACCAGCAAAATATTTAATACAGTTGGTCACAAATCTGAAAGAAGATATCAATAGCAACACAATAATAGTGGGAGACCTCAATACTGCCCTGTCACCTCTTGATAGGTCAACCAGGCTGAAACCCAACCAAAATATACTAGGTCTGAAAAGAGAAATTGAAGAAGTGGACTAGTGGATATATATAGGGCACTCCATCCCCAGAAAACTGGATACACATTCTTCTTCAATGCACATGAATCATTCTCCAGGATATCACATACTGGCCAATAAAACATCTCTCCATAAAGTCAAGAGGATAGAAATTGTACAAACTACCTTCTCAGATCACAAGGCACTGAAATTGGAAGTGAACTATAAAGGAACACAGAAGAAATACTTTAACACCTAGAAATTAAACAGCTCACTATTAAACAACCAGTTGGTCAGAGACAAAATCGAAAAGTAAATAAAAATATTTCTGGAAAAAATGACAATGAAGACATAAATTAACAGAATTTATGGAACATAGCAAAAGCAGTACTATGAGTAAAATTTATTGCTTTGTACGCACACATCAGAAGGAAGAAGGGGCCTATATATAAAGCTTAATGACACAGTTTATAAAATTAGAAAATGATGAACAAAAGGTACTAAAATAGGGGCTGGAGTGATAGCATGGAGGTAAGGAGTTTGCCTTGCATGTAGAAGGATGGTGGTTCGAATCCTGGCATTCCATATGGTTTCTGAGCCTGCCAGGAGATATTTCTGAGTGTAGAAACAGAAGTAACCACTGAATGCTGCAGAGTCTGACCCAAAAAAACAAAACAAATAAACACAAAAAAGTTACTAAAATAGGTAGGCAGAAGGAAATAACAAAGCTTAGAGCAGAAATCAATGAAGTGAAACCCACCCATCTGAAAGATCAACAAAAGCAAAAGTTGGTTCTTTGAAGAAAAAAAAACACAACACCAAGATTGATAGAACACTAGCAAAAATTATAAAGAAAAGTAGAGCAAAACTTAATAAACTTGATTAAAAATGAAAGGAAGAGATCACTACAGATACTGCAGAGATTAAAAGAATAATCAGAGATTACTTTGAGAAACTTTATGCCATAAAACATAAGAACCTGGAAAAATGGATAAATTCTTGTACTCTTATATTCTTCCAGATTTAAGCCAGGATTATCTAGCATATCTAAATAGATTCATCACTATTCTGATGAAATTAAAAATCTTTCAAAAAAAATGCCTAGACCCAGATGTATTTACCAACGAATTCTTTCAAACCTTCCAGGAGAAACTACTACTAATCCTTTTCAGAAAATTTTATGAAATTAAAAATATCAGGAACACTCCCAAATAGTTTTAATGAAGCTAGCATCACTTTGATACCAAACCCAGACAGAGATGCTGCAAAAAAAGAAAACTACAAAATTCAACAAAAATTCTAGCAAATAGGATCCAATGCCTCATCAAAAAGGTCATACAAAAAAAGATCATACACTATTACTAAGTAGGTTTCATTCCAGTAAATGCAAGGTTGATTTAACATAATACACCATACCAACAAAAAGAATAGTAAAAGCCATCTAATCGTATCAATAGATGCAGAGAAAGCAATAGGTAATGTCCAAAACCTATTCTTGATAAAAAAAAACTCATCAAGATGTGAATGGAAGGAACTTTTCTCAATATAGTCAAGGCCATCTACCACAAGCCAATGGTAAATATTATTTTCAATGACAATAAACTAAAAGCCTTTCCCCTAAAATATGATACAAGAAAAGGATGCCCACTCTCACCACTCCTATTCAGCATAGCGCTGGAAATTCTTGCCATAGTGGTTAGGCAAGAAAAAGATATCAATGGCATCCATATAAAAAAGAAGAAGTCAGGCTCTCACTGTTTGCAGATGACATGATACTTTATTTAGAAAACCCTGATAACTCTACCAAAAAGCTTCTAGAAACATGGATTCATATAGCAAAGTGGCAGGCTACCAAGTTAACACTCAAAAATGAATGGACTTCTTGTATACAAATAATGATAGAGAAAAAATGGATATAAAAAACAATCCCATTCACTTTAGTCTTGCACAAACTCAAATATCTTGGAATCAATTTAACTAAAGAGGTGAATGACCTATAAAAAGAAAACTACAAACCCCTGCTTCAAGAAATAAAAACAGGACACACGGAAATAGAGACACATATCCTGCTCATGGATTGGTAGGATTAATTTCATTAAAATGGCAATACTCTCAAATACATTGTACACCTTTAATGCAATGCCTCTAAAGATACCCATGTCATTATTCAGAGAAGTGGAGCAAATACTCCTGAAACTCATTTGGAACAATAAACACCTACAAATAGTTTAGAGCAACCTTTACAAAAAAGGCAAATGGGCGGCATCATTTTCTCCAACTTTAAATTGTATTTCAAAGCTACAGTCAGTAAAACAACATGGTATTTGAATAAAGACAGACCCTCATATCAGTGGAATAGACTTGAGTATTTATAGAATGTTCCCCAGACATACAATCAATTAATTTTGATAAAGAGGCAAGAAATGCAAAGTGGATCAAGGAAAGCCTCTTCAACAAGTGGTATTGGCACAAGTGATCAGTCACTTGCAAAAAAAGTAAACTCAGACCTCCCATCTAACAAATGCACAAATACATTTGACAAATGCAAATGTATTAAAGACTTCGATATCAGGGGCCAGAGTCGTGGCACAGTGGTAGGGCATTTGCCTTGCACACAGCTGATCTAGGACTTACCATGGTTCAATCCCCCAGCATCCCAAATGGTCCCCCAGGCCAGGAGATATTTTTAATCTCATAGCCAGGAGTATCCCCTGAGCATCACCGGGTGTGGCTCAAAACAAATAAACAAGAAAATAAAGCCCTCTATATCAGACCCAAAACCATGAGGTACATAGAACAACATGTAGGTAAAACACTCCATGACATTGAAACTAAAGGCATCTTTAAGGAGGAAACAGCACTCTCCAAACAAGTGGAAACAGAGATAAATAGATGGGACTATTAAGCTAAATTCTGCACCTAAAAGGAAATAGTGCCTAGGATACAAAAGTCAATAACAGAATTGACAGAGAAACTATTCACCCAACATCCATCAGATAAAGGCTAATATTGAAGATATACAAGGTACTGACAGAATTAACAAGAAAAACGTCTAATCTCATCAAAAAATTGGAAGAAATGAAAGATACTTCCTCAAAGAAGAAATAGAAATGCCCAAAAGAATATGAAAAAAATGCTTTACATCAGTAATCGTCACGGAGATGCAAATCTAAACAACTACGATGCACCATCTCACATCACAGATACTGGCATATATCACAAAGAATAAGAACGATTGGTGCTGGGGGAATGTAGAGAGAATGAAACTATCATTCACTGCTGGTGTAAATGCTGTCTAGTCCAGCGTTCATGGGGAACAATATGGAGATTCCTCAAAAACCTGAAAATTGAGCTCCCATATGATCCAGCTGTACCACTCCTACAGATATACCCTAGAACCACAAAAATATAATTAAAAATCCCTTCTTCACACCTATATTCATTGCAGTACTATTTACAATAGCCAGACTCTAGAAACAACCAAGATGCCCTTCAACAGATGAATGGCTAAAGAAATGATTGTACATATATACAATGGAATATTATGCAGACATGAGGAGAGATGAAGTCATGAAATTTTCCTATACATGGGTGTACATGCAATCTATTATGCTGAGTGAAATAAGTCAGAAGGAGAGAAATAGACACAGAATAATCATTCCTCTATGTTGTTTTGTTTGTTGTTTTGGGGGGCCACACCTGGTGATGCTGAAGGGTTAATCCTGGCTCTTTACTCAGAAATAGCTCCTGGCTTGAGGGACTATATGGGATGCCAGGGGATCAAACTGAGATCATTCCTAGGTCAGCCGCATGTAAGGTAAACACCCTACTGCTGCACCACCAATTTGTCCCCTCATCTATGTGTTTTGATAAAAATAAAAGACATTATTTTAATAATGCCCAGAGCCAATAGAATTGAGGACTGGAAGAACTGGCTCATGATATGAAGCTCACCACAAAGAATGGTGAGTGCAGTTAGAGCAGTAACTAAACTGACACTATAGTGACAATGTCAATGAGTGAGAGGAGTACAATGCCTGTCTTGAATACAGGTGGTTGGGAGTGGAGGGAGATTGGGGACATTGGTAATGGGAATGTTGCACTGGTGAAGGGGCTTTATTTTTATGATAGAAATACAACTGCAATCATGTTTGTAATAAGGTGCTTAAATAAAGATAATATTAAAAAATAAACAAATAGGGGCTGGAGAGATAGCATGGGGGGTAAGGAATTTGTCTTTCATGAAGGACGATGGTTTGAATCCTGGCAGCCCATATGGTCCCCCGTGCCTGTCAGGGGCTATTTCTGAGCATAGAGCCAGGAGTAACCCCTGAGCGCTCCTGGGTGTGACCCAAAACACCCCCCCAAAAAACCCAAATAAACAAAAATATTACAAAACTGTGGTTGGATAATAGACATTAGTCAGTGCGACTAATCTCTGAATTTTTGATATTGAATACCTGATATCATTCCACATGTTCATGATAAAGAGAAAATCTGAATGTTGTGGAGATAAACACTGTCAGCAAACACTGATGTTCAATAAATCTCTAATGAAACTGGAAATGGACATAAATGAATAGAACCCTTGTGCTCTAGTAAAGAATGAATATTTCAAGGTCTCCAAGAAATGTTGGGTGTAAACTCTACTGTCCTATTGAGTGAAACTCAAGAACACTCCCTGTATCTGTGGGTGACCTGACATTGGTCATAAGAACCGAGGTTCAGATTTGGTAGAAATGAGATTTGTGTCTCCTTGTAAATGTCATTCAATCACTGGCAATAAGGAACTGAAGAGAGTACAAAGCGAAAAGGGTTCCTCAAAATAGACGACCTCAGATTTGGGCAGAGATATGAGGAGAAAGTTTCTCCAAGAAGACATAGTCATGACCAACAGGAATGTGAACATGGCTGCTTACATAGGAAATTACCACCCTAATGAATTAACACAGAGACAGTGAGGCTGGCCTCCTCACACAGAACAAAAATTATGCTAGTAGGGACATTGGGAGAAAGGAGCCATTAGCTCTTGCTAGAAGTTTGTCAAATAAGTCAATCTTTTAGGAAAACTATATGAACACATCTCAATAAACATAGCATTGTGTTTTCATACGACCCAAAAATTGCTCTTCTTGGTATTCACCTCAAAGACTCCAAAACGACACTCACAAAAGACATTTACACTCATGTTCATTGCAGCATAAATCACAGAGACTCAAATCTAAAAACAACACTGTCACTTATGAGAAAAAAGCAATTCAACAACCCAAGAATCCAAGACCAGAGGAGTGATAGAGAAACTACAGGACAGACACACAAAGGAACACAGCTTTGCTCTCATAATAGATGAAATCATGCTATTTGCTGCTCCAGGAATGTATCTGGGGAGTGTCATGCTGAGAGAGTTAATTAGAAGGAGAGGGACAGTACTGAGATATCTGTCATATGTAGAATCTCAAGGGGCAGACAGAAAAAAGAAGTAGGTAAAGGCTACACAAGATTGACAACTAGATTTCAGGAGGAAGCACAAAGCAATGAGAGGTTTGTCAGGGGAGCTGGAGGGAAGTCCATTAGAATGTGGTAGAGGGTTGAAACCCTGGGGATGAGCATCTATTGGATACATGAAAGCCTTCATTATCATTATTAAAAACCATGGTGCCTAACATAATTCTTTTTGGTTTTGAGTCACATTTGGTGATGCTCAGGGTTACTCCTGCTCTGTAAAAGTAATCACTCTTGGCAGTGTTCAGCAACACCTATAGGATGCTGTGAATTTAATCTGGGTCAGTAGCAAGCAAGGTGAGCACCATACATTTTGTGCTATCTATTGAGCTCGTAAAATTTAATAGTACAATAATTTTAATTAAAAATAAAAAGTAAAACGTAAAAGACTTCAAATTAAGAGGCAGCTCTCTAGTCAGGAGGTGAGGCAATTGTGGTTTGCGACTACTTTGGCTAACTCTGGTCTGATTCCCAGCTCCACGTATGGACCTCTACAAACTGCTAATAGTCACCTGAAGCAGAGCATGGGAATTTTTGCAGGACCACCAGGTGTGAGATGAAGCAGAATTATGGTTTGTTTATTTGTTGGGTCACATATGGTGATATCAGCTCAGGTCAACTCCTGGCTCTGTTCTTAGAAATCACTCAGGTCTTGCTAGGATGGCCCCATGGGATGTTGGAGATTGAACAACAAGCAAGGAAAATGCTCTCCCTGCTGTTCTGTCTCTCTGGGCCTTAAATCGCTTTTTCTTGATGCATAAATGCCATATCTTGAGAGAAAGACTCTGGCCATGCAGCAGTGCTATCAGTAAAGTGACACAAAAAATCCCAGAATTAATAGCACAGAGCTGAAAGGAAATATGGGTGTGTAGGAATCTGGGGGCCCTGATCTCACTGGTTCCTCCTGAGTCCCAACAGGGGCAGGTTCAGAGGTCTCATGAAGAGTGAAGAGCAAGGCCTGAGTGGGCTTTTCTCTTGGTAGGGATGGGATTTTTTCAGATGGGATTCTGGAGACTCAGATGCTAATGGAGATGGGGTGCCCTTGCCCTGCTTAGTCTCTCAGTTTTCCTAAGTTTACCTCATTTCTCAGCCCTCCCCACTTATGTCCTGATCCAGACTCAGGGAAGGTTGAGTCACAGAAGATTTCAGCATCTCCTATCTCTCATTGGCTTGACCCTTCTATTGAAAACCACCCTCCACCCATATTACTGTTCATAATCATGTAGATTAAGAAAACAGATGCGGTTCTTACCTGAAACCCAGAGCTTCAGGGGGGCACTTGGATGTGACAGCCTGTAGGGGCTGAAGCTGTGGGAGCTGTAGCACTTGTAGGTGTCACTTTGGGCTGTGGTCACAGGGTAGAAGGAGAATTGGGTCTGTGTTATTTCCTCTGTCTTATCCACTTTGACACGAAGTGGTGAATCGGCCACCCCTTCCTTGACCAGCAGGAAAGTATTTACCTTCTGATACACACAGGAGGGTAACATTGTCTCCTGGAGACACTGAAGGGCCTGGCTGCACCTAGAGGACCGGAGAGTTGGGGAGCTGTCCTAGGAGAGAAAGGGGTGAGGGAACCCACACAGAGCTGAGTCTCAGGGTCTCTCTTTAGACCTTGAACTCTAGAACTCAGTCCCTCCCTCTTGGGCACGTCACACTACACATCCTCATTCTACTCTCACCCTCCAAGAGAATCTGAGCAGATTTGGCATTCTGAAGTAATCATGACCCTTTACCTGCTATTAGAATGTCCAGCGGGTCACTGGACTCTGACCACAAGGGGTTGAGGTCATGTCCCCCGTAGCATCGGTACGGGCCCATGTGGGAGATGTTTACAGGGCTCAGGGAGAAGTTCGCCTGAGAGAGACCAGCCTGAGGATGGTGGCTGGGGCGCTGGAGGTGGTCCTGGTCTCCTTCATTAGACAGAGCGAAGGTGTCATAGTCAACCTCAGTGCAAAACAGGAGGGTCAGGTTCTGTCATGGGATAGTGATTGGTCCCTGCGGATTCAGCAGGGAGGGTCTTCCAGATGCACCTGCAGTGATGGAGGATGGCAGGGCTGTGTCCCACCTTATGTCTTGCCATATTCCACATTACACTGTCCCTCCAACCCTCTTTCTGTGCTCCAGAACTCCTATGCTCCCCACCCACCACTCAACTGGGGCTCCCCAATGAGAACAGAC
>PVKC010037463.1:0-12981 GCA_004027635.1 Crocidura indochinensis
GTAGAAAGGCCCATGAGTTGAGTTCATAATATTAGCCTCATTTATATGAACTGCTAAAAATCTATGATAAACTGTCACAACCTTACATGATGATATGTGTTACACAAACTTTTGTAATTGTAATGAATTTTTGCATCATATGTATTATTTCGTTGCATCTGTTTCTTTAGAATTTGGTTCTTAATAAAGACAGCAATCATTAAGTCTACAGATGTTCTGTGATATAAAAATCAATTAAATGACATATGAGTAAATGTTATATTTTCATAAGCTAAACAAGCTTCCTTTTTAAAATGTATGTGTTTCTCCTTTCAGAATGTCTGTAGTTAGTTACAATGAGGAAAAATCTCACATTAAATATATTGTTGATTACCAACAAAAAGCAAAATGAAAATTCTTATAAAGGTATTTTTATCTATGCTGGTGCTTACATTATTATTCACAGTACTCATATTTAACTGCTTAAAAGTTTAGCCTGATTAAGCAAAATGTTTACAAATAAGCAATCTATAAAGACTTTCTAGTTTTTGGACTCTGGCCAAATCAACTTCCTATAAACATTTAATGATGAATTCTATTTCTCAATAGCTAATAAACATTTGCAACCTTAAATTTCAAAGTGAATCCACCCATTTTTAGCAATCAGATCATTTCAGTAACACAGGTGTTATAAGCTAGGTTCTTAAGGAAATATTTTATATTCCTTTGAGTAGTTAACTGAAATGCAAGCTCAAAGTATGAATGTCAATCTAACCACAACTCATGTTATTGAGTAAATTACTAATTTACCACAGAAGCAAGATTATGACATAAAATAGCCTTTGTGAAGTAGAGCTTAGAATTTTCATCAAGTAAATTTGTAGACCAAATCCACATTGTATGGTTATTATATTAAACACTTGACTAAAATTTTTGGTAGTGTTGTTGGAGTTTGTTATTATTTCTAGAAATCAGGTAAAAGCAAATGAAAATCTGTAGAGAAGCAAGTCTTTATCCTAGTACTTAGAGAATTCCCACAAATAAAGTTAAATCAAAACAGGAGTGGCAGTAAAAAAAATTTTTTTTTTTTGAAATGCTCAAGTACATAACACCAACAAATTAGAAAGCAGAACAACCGGAGGCTGGACGGTGGCGCTGGAGGTAAGGTGCCTGCTTTGCCTGTGCTAACCTAGGACGGACAAGGTGCGATCCCCCAGTTCTCCATGTGGTCCCCAGGAGCAACTTCTGAGCGAATAGCCAGGAGTAACCCCTGAGCGTCACTGGGTGTGGCTCAAAAACAAAAAAAAGAAAAAAAGAAAGCAGAACAACCACAAATAATTCCTCATACATTCATTTCATTATAAGTAAAATGAAATTATACTGTCTAGAATGAAAGAAAGCAAACAAATGTATAAATATATATATTCAGGAAACTAAAGGTAATTAGAATAAAAAACACATTTTAAAATAAATTTTAAAAGACCAAAAGAGAATTTGCAGAAACTTAAACTATAGGGTTGAAATTATTGAGTGCTGAAGATAGAGTACAGTGGGTAAGACACTTTCCTTGCATGTGACTGACCCAGGTTCTATACTCAACATCCCTTTATGATACCCCTAGCACCACCTTGAGAAGTTCCTGAATGTAGAACCAGGAGTAACTCCTGAGCATTGCTACAGATGTTCCACAAAACAAAGCAAAACAAAAAAAGACAAAAGGTAAAACAAAAGAATATTGAAGTGAACAAATTTCAAAGAATGTTTGTGATATTACGTGAGACAAAACAGAGGGAAGGAGCTAAAAATCAGAAATAGGAGAAAAATGATGTAGGATATGGTAAAGAAGAAAATAGAAATCATGTGAAGACTCACAATATGGTAATTTTAACAGATTAAATTTGAAGAGATGGTAATTTTAACAGAGAAAGTTTAAATTAGTGACTCTAAAAGAGAAAATTAATTAATGAATAGAACAGGGATGAGAAAGCTCTAGAACTAATGTGATATTTCATATAAATAAGTTTCAAGTATAACATTTGTAAAATGGCACACATTTTTTTTAAATCATACACAGAATACTACAGCAACTGCAGATTTTTAAACAATAAGAGTTGTTTTAAAAGGAATGAAAGATAGTTAACTGCTAAAACACAATAATGAGGTTCACAATAGTTTTAAAAGACCATATCATGCTAAAATTACATAGTTAAAGAGAAAATCCTTCAGTCATTTTATGGATAAAATTCATATTAAAACAAGAAAAAATATTGTAAAATTAAGTTTACAGAATGTTTTACTTATTAATAAGTATACAATATTCTTGAACAAAATATTAGTAACATTGAAATATATTTCAAATAACATATATTGTGCATTACATCCAAATTATAAAACAATGAACTAATATTCCCAGACTCATAACTTTATACAATAGACAGATTAAAAGAGTAAAAGTAATTATTTACATAGATTGGACAAGTTTATAACAAAATTTAATATTTATTCATGATATATTCTATTATCATGTAAATGAGTAAACAAGCTTTCTTTATTCTAAAGTGGATAGACCTAAGATATATCATCCTGAAGGGAAATAGTTGAACAATTCTCTTTAAAATTCCTTCTAAATGAAGAAAAGTGAATACCAGTAACTTCATGCAACATTGTATAGAAATCTTAGCAAGTGTAACAAGTCAAGAAAACAACTGAGGAATTCAGATATGCAATATACAAGATATATTAGCTTACAGAGAAAATTATGTCTAAAAACAATTATTGTTTGGTAAATTAATAATATGATAAAATTAATATTTAAAAATACACATATTCCCCCTTTACATTTCTAATTACAAGCAGAAAATTAAGTCAATTTATTTAATAAAAGAATTTTTAATATTATCACAAAACATCAATAATTTAAAAAAATGTTCAGTATCATTATGGGGAGATTTTTAAAACTGTATTGAAAGAAATTGAAGAAATTCACATGTATGGAGTATGTTCCAAGTCACAGACTAGAAATTTTCATTTTTGGAAATAAACTATATCTCAATAAAGACACTATGTACTAAATTTTACTGCAAGATAAAGGTAATCTTGAAACTTTAGAGGTTCAAAAATTCAATATAAAAAAGAAAACAGTAACTATAGAACAGTAATAAATAAATTAATGAATGAATGATCAGGAATTATTATAAAGCAATAAGGTAAAAATGATAAACAAAATTACAACCAACATATTAAGAAGCATATCCACATACATGTGAAAGACTGAAATGAATATTTTAAGTTGGAAAGTAAAGGGTGTTTTGGAGAAATTGCTTTTTAGAAAAAATATTAAATTTAAATCAATGTAGCACCACATATAATATTAAAGTATAAATAAATTAAAGACTGATATGTCAATAATTAAAAATATTAGTGTCTAATAGATGTCTGTTTAAAAGATGTCTGTTTCAGAGTTTAGGATATCAGTGAAAGTTTACCACAATAAGAAATCATAAATTTGATATCAGAACTATCATTGAGACATAAGGTATATGAAATACGTTATAAAATGGGAGAAAGCATTTTAACTATACATAATCAAAAGGTATTGAGATTTCATAAAAATGTTCCAGAAAAGTATATGAAAAATTTTGTATATGAACAAAAAGAGATCAGGCAATTTTGAAAGAAAACAAATCATTTGCAGAAAAAAAATAGTATTAGTGATTAAGAAATGTAATGCTCTAGTGAGTTGTACTTAATGTAAAAATAAAACATAGCATTTTAATGTCACATTTTCTACCTGACAAAAACTAAAATGAATAACCACCTAGAGAAAGATATAAACCCAGGTCTTTAAGGGACCATGCACTGAATTAATCTGAGGTTCTTTCACTAAGAAAAGAAATTCGGTATAAGTTAATATCAAATTAGGAGAAAAATTTAGTACTACTTAGAAGAATAAAAGGAATAAGAAGTAATTAGCTTTTATTGGGGGCAGGAGCGATGGCGCATGTAGGGCATTTGCCTTGCATGCACTAACCTAGGATGGACCCTGGTTCAATCTGCCAGCGTCCCATATGTTCCCCAAAGTCAGGAGCGATTTTGAGAGCATAGGCAGGAGTAACCCCTGAGTGTCTCCTAGTGTGGCCCCAAAACCAAAAACAAAAAAGAAGTTATTAGCTTTTTGTTTTGTTTTGTTTTGTTTTGGGGGGGCCACACCAGTTTGATGCTCAGGGGTTACTCCTGGCTAAGCACTCAGAAATCGCCCCTGGCTTGGGGAGACCATATGGGACACTGATCCGCAGTCCTTCCTTGGCTAGCGCTTGCAAGGCAGACACCTTACCTATAGCGCCACCTCTCTGGCCCCAAGTTATTAGCTTTTTAAAGTTGATGAATATCCACAAATATCTTAAGCCAAAACATTAATGTTTTTTATTTTGCTCATATGTCAGTGAAATTGCATTTCCCTATATGTTTGGTCAGTAATTTTTAAAATTATTATAAGAATTATTTTTATTACTACATAGAATATAAAAATATTTTCAAATTCATGTGCAAGTGTTGGCAATTGTATGGTGGTCATTTTAACTACTAGTCTTGTGGGCCCTTAGCAGAGACCCATTAGGCCTGCATAGCACAGTTGAGTTTGACTGGGAATGGCCACTGGACCTCCCAAACTCTGCTGAAGAGACTCCTCCTCAAACAATTTATTTTTTAAGTTATGCTTAAGGTGCTGATTTTCACAATATTTTCAAAATTAGGAAAGCTAATTTAAACTTGTTTCATATATAAGCTCTCCAATTTCAAGGCATTTGAAAATTATGCATTTATTAAGCAAATTAAAATTGATAACCTCATGATGTGGCATATTATGTGTCTATATATAATGTCTACATATATGTCTGTACATACATATATACAAACTGCAATACATACCTTGAAATGCTATCTTTCCTTCACTTAGTATTGTGGATTCATTCCATTAGCAGGAAATCTGCTTTGTTTAACTTTTGGGGTCACACTCACCAGTGCTCAAGGCTACTCCTTGTTTGAAGATTAGTGAGTGGCTCTCCTGGTGGTGCTCCGGGAATCCTGGGCACCAAGAATTATACCCAGGCCTACTCCTTGCAAATCCTGTGCATTCATTCTTTCAGCTATATCCCTGGTGCCAAGTCTACTCTTCTGATGCGAGTCATGTGAGCTGGAACTTAAAATCAAGAGTCATTAAATACACTGAGATGGGTTCCTGCTGTTGAGATGCATAAAAGAGGATATTGTACACACTGTCATTTCTTTGCAGCATATCAACAGGTTTGTTACCTAAAAAGTATAGAAGGTCTAAGAGGACCTTTCATGTAAGATAATTTAAAAAATAACTACTTTGTTAATTATCATTGCACAAATTAGTAATTGATTATATACCTAAAGGGAGCACTTCTGTTTGGATTGAGCTTTGAGAAGAAATAAGTCCTCTGCTTAAAAGTCTCTTTGATAGGAAGAATTTCCCAAAGTTCCTCCTTTCATGCATATTTTTGGTGCCAAGTACTGTAGGACAAGTTCATTCATAGTTCAGCCTCAGGACCATAAATTCTGTGTTGTGATGCCATCTGAGTCAGTTTGATGAACAGTTGGAGGACTCCTAGAAGACATTCCTATATCAACATGGCAAACAAGAATTTATTATCTAGGAAAGTATTCTATAAACTACATAATAACATCCTGCTATATACCCAAAATAATTGTTTCCATAGCTGAGCTCTTCATATTTTCCTATTGATTTTATTTTTATATTTTGTTGAGAAAATATAAGGAAAAATGAGGGAAAATAATAATCTAAACAATTACATTTCAAAATAACTATAACTTATTTTTTTGGGCCACACCCAGTGACGCTCAGGGATTACTCCTGGCTATGCACTCAGAAGTCGCTCCTGGCAGGCACGGGGGGACCATATGGGAACCGGGGGATCGAACCGTGGTCCATCCTAGGCTAGTACAGGCAAGGCAGCAGGCACCTTACCTCCTGCGCCACCTCCCGGCTCCCAACTATAACTTAAATTTCAACTTTGACTAAAATAATTTGTAAATAACACATGATTATGGTTCTTCCGAATGCTTTGTTAGTTGGAATAGAAATGCCTAGAATTTGAAAATATAGAAGTTAAAAGTCAAACAATTCTTAAAAGGTGTTGATATACAAACAATAAGGAAGTAAAATTTAAGACAAATGTTAAATTCAACTATAGTCATTAAATACAAAATGATAATTCCCAGTATAATTATTTTAATGTGAATAAATGTTCTGTCAGGTAGCATTGAAAATTTAAAATAGATCAAATATCATACATCAAGCTAAAATTTACCATGGCTTGAACTTAAATATTATTTAAAATATGACATTCAGTGCACCTGTCTAACACATCCAGAGCATTCCTAAAGGATTAGCATATGCTTTTGCACTTCTGACTAGCAACTGTATGGCCATGAGTCCAAATCCCTTGTCCTAGAAGTTTTGAGAATGATCTTGGCAATACTGTTCTCTGGAATCTCTTGAACCACCAGAACTTCTTGCGACAGTGGTTTATTCCTAAAGGGGACCCATGTTCTACAATGAACCACAACAGAAAGGAACAACAGAGTTAGGAAGTGTGACATCTGCTGCAGTTATTCCCAGTTCTACAATCATAATGTCTGTCTTTCAATTAAGTAAGATTTGTCCCCTCCAGAAATAGTCCCACAACTACAGCAGAGAAACTAAGAGAGGAAAATTGTTGATTGTGCTAGAAAATCGCTTGATGTACCATTCCCATGTGCACCACAAAAAATATACACAAGCAGCACATTTCAGCATATGCAGTCTCTGGTGATGATAATAGCACCATCAACAAGGACAATAGAGGAAAGAAAGGGGAGAGAATATAAAAAATAAAATAAGTATGTAAAATATATAGCCCAATTTTTGTTTGTTTGTTTTGGGGTGATACCTGGCAGTTCTCTGGCTTATTCCTGGCTCTACGCTCAGAAATCTTTCCTGGCAGGATCGGGGGACTAAATGGGATGCTTGGAATTGAATCGGGGTCCATCCTGTGTTAGCTGCGTGCAGGACAAATATCCTACCACTGTGCTATAGCTCTGGCCCCCACTTGATGTTTTTTTTAATGTTCTTATAACTGTACAAAGTAAACAACTGTCTATTTTCGAAGTAATTTTACTCTCTCTGAAAGAAATCATACACATTATAACTCACATGTATTCTCTTTTAACCCTCATTGCTATCAACTCTTTTGTGTATGTGTGTGTGGATTTACCTCTTGGATACTTCAGTAAATGAATAACACAATGACATGTTTCATACATGCTTTGACATAGGAAATTACTTTTGAGATTCATTTATTCTTTTTTAGCATTTCTTCATTTTTACTGTTAAATAATATTTTATTTTATGAATATAAATTCAATATATTTAAATACTTATAATATATTTATGAATATATCAGTTTTTTCATTTATCAATTAATGAACATTTGTTATTTTTTACTATTAGGAATAAAGTTATATGAACATTTTTGTACAAGTTTCTATGTGCACATATTTATATTCACTTTTTGTTGATATATGCTAGGTGATGAGTTGTTGCATTATCTTGTAGTTCTATGTTTACCATTTTAAGATCTACTAAGCTGACTACCACAAGACCTGTATATTTTACATTCATTAAAACAATAATAAAGAGTTTTATTTTCTCTATTCCTCACTGAAACTTTTAATGTCTATATCTTTGTCTTAATCATTCTAAATAAATATACAGAGTTATCATACAGTGGTTTGGATTTGTATTTCCTCAGTGTCTAGTAATGCAATGCCTGTATCTCATAGGTATATTTGCAATCACTTTATAACTTTCATGTCCCTTCTCTTGGTGAATATATGTTGATGATATTTATGGCCTAAGTTTTATTTTGGGGTCACACCCAGCAGTGCTCAGGAGTTATTCCTGGCTCTATGTTCAGAAATCACTCCTGGAAGGCTTGGGAGACCATATGGGATGCCGGGATTCGAACCACTGACCTTTTGAATGTAAGGCAAATGCCTTGCCTCCATGCTATTTCTCCAGCCCCCAGATATTTATGACTTAAGGTTTTATGACTATTTTTCCCATAAGCACTATGCAAAGACTAGCTTTATCAACTTATATGTCATTGTTCCAATACAAGTATGACCACCCCTCTTCTAGGTTGGGGTTTATTATTAGTTAACTCTTTTTCAGCAATTTTATTCTGAACCTATGCTTATTATAAAAGACATCAAGTAGCAAAAGCAACTTAAATTAAATTATGTTTTTGATCCATTGCCATAGCATGCTGGGTTTTTTGGGGGAGATTTGCTTATATTTAGATAAATTATTGATATGAAAGAATTCCAGTTTATTTCCAGGTATCTACGTGGAGTCTGTCTGATTATGCTATTTGATCTTTGCTTATATGCCTGTGTCCTGCCAAAGCTTGTTTGAGATCAAAATATGCCATTAGTTACTGTTTATATCCTTAGAGAATGTTTATATCCTCTATTCAATTCTGAGTTAAAAACCTCACTGGATAGAGGGGTTTCTGTTGAATTTCCTTTTCATTCAATACTGTATATATCATTCCATTCTCATCTTGCTCCAAGAATTATATTAATTTGCAATTTTTTGTTTTTCTCCCTTATAAGTGAGATTTTGCTTATCTCTTTCTGCTTTAAAGAATTTGTTTCTGAAAATAAAAGGTTTGTTTCTGTATTTTATTTTTGTTGTTTTGATTACAGTGTGTCTTTATGATATTTTGCTTGGATTTATTTTGATTGTCTTTCTCTGAACTTTGGATTAGTACTCCCTTCTCCCTCTTCAGTCTGGGAAAAGGACTGTGCCAATTATTTCTTCAGCCAGCTTTTCTTTCCTTTTCCTTCTTTAATCTCGTTTTAGAATTCCTGTAATTCTGAGGTTGATCTTCCTGGTAGTACCAACTATATACCTTATGCTCTCATGTTTTCATTTTTCTAAATTCTGTTTCTATTGCCTTTTGTTTCTTGCTTGAATTATTTACCATTTATTTCAATACCTTGGTTCCCTTTTCAGCTTTATCATTCTGCTAAGACATTTACAAGAATCTTTAGCTCTTTTACTTCTTCTATTTGAATGAGGTGTTTCATTTTTTTCCATTAGCTCTCTTCACATTTATTTCTTTTCTATTCAAATGTCATTTTCAAATTACTGAACATTGATATAAATTTTTATACAAAAGTCTTTGTGCCAATTTCATAGGTTTGTTCTGGTGCTCTGTTAATTTGAGACTGGTGTTGAAACACCAAGAACTCCAATGTCACTGGGACCTTACTCCACTAATAGGTGTACATGTGTTTCTGGGATAGCTTCAGAAACTTATTACATACTAGCTATAAACCTTGGAGAATATCTGGAAATTTCTGGATTCTTGCTTTTTTATCAGGTTTGTGAGCATATAATTTTAAATGTGTAAAAATAAACAGTAACATAAAGGTTATCATTATTCAGATAGTCTATTAAAAGTAAGATTATAAACAATTACTAGCAAATAAATGTGGGATGGCTGCGATCCAAAGCCTATTTCAACAGATATTATCTCAATGAAGTGAGTGGTATGACTAATTGGACAATTATGGCACAAAAAAGCATGGTGTATGGGTCACGGTGAGGATAGTTTAGATTGGTGAAGGAATCTGACTCTCAGGTTTAACTTTTTATTTCTTAAGTTAGTTACTCAAAGATTTTAAATGCTTTATTTAAGTCTAAAAAATAATTGAATGAAAAAATAATAAAAATGACACAATAAAATATAATTATCTTACAGGTTATTCTCACAATTTAAAGGAATCAGTTATCTAATTGAAGCTTGATATATATATTATTTATTTGTATTACTGCAGATAATGTCTAACACTTATTAGACATTGTATTGCAGGTACTGGATTATTATGAAAATGCTGAACAAATTTTATCTTATTTAGTATTCACATAATACTAAATTTGTACAGAAAGCTCCATTACAGAACTACTTTCTGTTATCTATTCTCTTTTTCCCAGGACTAAACTTGATGCACAGGATCATATGAACCCATTTTTAATATTATTTCGGTTAATTAAATCTAGTCCTGGTCCCTTGGTTAAATGAATGTCTTTAATTATTCTGCAAGGTGACCTCTTGCCAAAATTGGTTCATTCAGCTGAGAATAAAAACATTTGACATATCATCTTCCTGAAGGTAGTAATCCTGTACCCTGGCATGAGCACAAAAAATCCAATTATTTTAAAGTAATGAAGTATGGATGTCAGTACAATTATCTGCAAGCAAAAGTTGTGCATCTTCAGAGTTACTCACTATGTGGGAAGAGCTTCCAAGTGCTTATACAATTTCTGCATACAATAGCCTTCTTGCATATTTATTTGATTTTTAACTAACAGTTTTAAAAATTTTACATACTCAAAAATCTTACCTTTAAGATGGTTTTGATCTTAAAATTAATTACTAGCAATTAAATAGTGTATGTTCCAGTTCACCGTAACAGAAACATACATATTCTAACAACACACTATTGATAATCCTTGATTTGAAGTAGGCTAATTAATATTTGTCTTATATAAGAACCATTACTTCCATTATGTATGACCCAGTTTTCTCAAACACAATAAAGCAAGAAGTACTATAAACATATATTCACTAGTTGAATACAAAAAATAATGAAACATGTATAGTACTTAGTCCAGTATCAAGCCACATGATGCCTAATGTATTTTAGTTACTATCAGCAATATAAAAATATTCTAGCTTTTTTTTGAGGGGAATTCATTACTACTTAGAAAATTAATGATTTGAAACATTCCAAATAATCTCTAGATATCTATGTGAATTCTACTTGATTTCTTGGGTTTCTGACCTACAGAAACTGCAAAATATAGTATTAATCTAAGGCATTAAACTTTATAGTAATAATTTAGATAATTATAAAATAAAGAAAATATTAAAAATTTTTCCATGCTTGTCTATATTTGTTTATTGATAATAAAATTTAGTACCTGTCTTTTCTATAACATCCTAGTATACTCTGGGAGCAGAGTCATCTCAGAGAGGGAAGATGGACAAATGACTATTTAAATTATCTATAGTGACTCTTTTTGCATAGAGATGAGCCACTGGCCTGCTTCTAAAGAACTCAATCTACCAAAAGAAATTGAATTTGATTAATATTTGACTGCCATCTTGATAGCATTGCTCTCATATTTTTTTTTCTTGCTCTAATGAAGCAAGTTGTCCTTGTTGAGCTATGGAAACTACAAAATAGCAAAAAATTGAAAGCAGTCTCTAAAATATAGCCAGAAGAATCAGGCCATAAATTCTACCAACAATCGGATGATTGACCTTGGAAGTGAATCCTTAGTCAATTTAACATTGAGATGAAGGTGGTCATGGTTGAAATATTGTTTATAACTTAAAGAAAAACACCTAGACTCATCTCACTTGGATTTTGGACCTACTGAAACTACAAGATAATAGTATTATCTTAAAGCACTAAATTTCAAAATAATGATTTAGATAGTTATAAATAACTGATGTATAGAGAAAGAACTTGAAATCTGAGCCATGGTTAGCTATGATTAGCAAAGCATCAAATAATTCTTAAAAGAAAACTAGAGATATGAGTTATAATATTTAGGTATAAACTCTTTTCAATATCATATATGTACTTTGTTATTTTAAAAATACAAACTTCTTTCTATTCTTTTTTAAAAACTTCTTTACCCTAAATGTGAATCTAAACAAAAATTTATCTCAGAAAATGTATCCAACTGAAATATTTACATGTTAAAATAACTATGTTTATAGACTTAAAAGGATTTCTAAAGATTTATATTTCATTTCTGTAGCAAAATTAGTGATAAAAATAACAGTAGACTATTAAGTATAAGCTCTCATGTTCAGAAATAATGTAATTTATGTTTATGGTGATAACTGTTAGCACCATACCTTGCACACAGATCATATAATGAATTAATTTTTTAACTGAATAAAAACTAGTTCTTTATTTTTAACTGCCTTTTAAAAAAGCTTTCTAGATATAGTATTAAAATTAGAGTCACATATAATTTATTTAAATGATGTTTCTAGGGGCCAAAGCAATAGCACAGTGGTCGGGCATTTGCCTTGCACATGCTGCCGAAAAGGAATGGACAGGGTTCAATCCCCGGCATCCAATATGGTTCCATGAGCCTGCCAGGAGCTACTTTTGAATGCAGAGCCAGGAGTAGCTCTGAGATCCACCCCATCCGCCTCCCCCAAAGATATTTCTAGTGAAATACTATATAGCAGTAAGGAATGATGCAATCATGCAATTGAAGCAACATGAAAGGAACTGGAATATATTATGTTAAATGAAGTAAAGTTAAAAGAAGAATAAACACACAATCATATCACATATATGTGGTATTTCTAGAATAACTGCATGAAGAAATGCAATGGTCTAAATGAGAATTGTCTCAAACATCCTTGGTCTTGGAATATAGCAAGGAGAAGGAAAGAACCTGAGCTGAAGAGGAGAAACACAAATATGAAAGTATGGGGGCTAGGAGCCAAAGTATCTCAGGTGCATTTGGTGGAGAAACAAAGGACATAACTAAATATTGAAGTCTAAGTAAAACATAAAAAAGCTCAAATGATATAAGCTTTAAATAGGCTTTTTATACTGGCAGGTTGGGGGCAAAGATGGTGATTGAGATAGACCCTGGGAACATGGTGAATGGAGGTTGTTACTGATGGTATCATTGGACCTGATTCATTATGTTTTCTGAAACCCAACTATGAAGAACTTTGTAAAGCACAATATTTTCAATAAAATAAAATACAAAAGATGTTTTTGCTTATTCATAGTTCTTTGAATCAAGGTAAACATTATTATTATTATTATATATATATATTTTTTGGTTTTTGGGCCACACCCAGTGAC
>PVKC010037464.1:0-12983 GCA_004027635.1 Crocidura indochinensis
TTTTTTTTTTTTTTTTGGTTACAGGATACATACAATCTGGTCATGATTCTATCAGCCTGTAATCTGCAGATCGCAATCTTGGCTTTGGACGGATCAAAGGGTGACAAATCTTCTGATTTTGTCTTATCATTCTATGGTGGGGTAGGGTAACCTTGTTCTAGTTCAAGTTGTTCCCATTTTTCTCGTTGTCAGCTTATCCTATTAGAGCTGGCACTTGATGGTGTCCCAGCAGTATTAAGGATGTCCCAGACAGGATTTGTTTCCTGTAGTTGTGAAAAACTGTGTCATTTCTATGTCAGGGATCCAGAGTTCAAGGCTGGACAGATGATGTCTAATCACCTGGGGTCTAAGTTGGGCCCACATGACATATTTTCAGGGTGGGAGATGTCCCTGTATTGTAAACAAGTATGAGATCTCATCCCTAGTAGATGAGAGCTCGTTTTTATGCGTAAGGTTTCCCCTTTTTTAGTCTGTCTTTGCAGGGGAAAATGGTGCTACATTATATTGCCGGTGCATTTGGGGGTGGGAAGAGAAGAAAACAACAGGTTGCACTCCCAAAAAATATAAGAAATAGAAATAAAACTATATGTGCTCACATAATATTTATTCATATTGTTTAAGTATCTGATCTCCTTAAAGGTATCTGAAATTATCTTTTTTTCTCCTTTTTTTAATTCATTTTTGTTTGATTTTTGGTACACCCATTTTCAGTGAGGGCTCTCTCCTGACTTTGCTCTTAGAGATAATTCTGTTTGGATTCAGGAAGCTGTATGGGGTTAAGGGATCAGACCAGATTATCTATGAGGAAGGCAACTACTACTCTGTACTATCCAGATATCTTCCCTTAATTGATAAGCCAAGAAACTATAATAAAACTAGAAATTTAGAACCTTCATTTTACTCTCATCAGGCAAAATTTTTCCAGCTCTCTCTCTCTCATGTATATATATACATATATATGTATATATATATATACAGACACATACATATAAACTGTACTTACTTTGATTTTCTATCGCTATAATAGCCTCCTAATTAGTTGTTTTTATTATAATATATTTAGACACTATGTTGTACTAAAATACTACCTTCATGTTATACTATAAACATATTAATTTTAACATACCAGTTTTGGTATGTATTTTTTCATTTTGAAGAGTTATATAAAAACATGACAGTTCAGAGTTTTCATTATCTGGATCATGTATTTGTCATACGGTTCATCTATATTACACCACCATTCCATATAGTTTAAATTTCAACAACAAATTCCTTATGTAATTAATCACAGATGTCATACTGTCTTGATTTTATTTCTTTCTTGTGTATATTTGTAGTAATAATTTAGGCCTTATGATTGGCTGGGACGGTGAATGGAGGCCTCTGTCTTTAGGCTCTGAATCATGTGGCTCCACAACCCCAATTAACACTCAGGTCTGGATATTCATGAGAGAGGCGGGCAGAAATCTCACTCACATGCAGGCTTCAGAAAGTAACAGCTTTATTCATCCTAGCCACTACACGTGTGGCATACATCATAACCTTTTAAGCAGCTAGCCCTGCATCTTAACTTGTCTCAGCCAAGGCTCTGGACCAAAGACAAAAGAGCTCCAACCCGGCAAAAGCCAAAGACAAAAGAGCTCTCCTCCTCTGGGTCAGAGCCCTTAAGTACCTTTCCCAGATCCCTCCCCGGAAATGGGCAGGGTCTGCAGCCAAATGGGCGGGTCTCCGTTACCTGTATTCTGGGGTGGAGCTACATATATTAATCATATTGTGATGAAATCTAAATATATATTAACTGTATGTTTTAATGCAGCTGTGAGTCAGGAGATTGAAAAAATATGGACTAATTTTTGTTTAATTATTTTGTGTTTGTGTCATACTAGCTGTGCTATACATTTACATATACACTCTTGACAAGATTTGAGGACCATATATTTTGCTTTTTATTTTTATTTATTTATTTATTTATTTTTGGTTTTTGGGTCACACCCAGTGACGCTCAGGGGTTACTCCTGGCTATTCGCTCAGAAGTTGCTCCTGGCAGGCACGGGGGGCCATATGGGGAACCGGGGGATCGAACCGCGGTCCGACCTAGGTTAGCACAAGGCAAGGCAGGCACCTTACCTTTAGCGCCACCACCCGGCCCCCATATTTTGCTTTTTATCCAACACAGTTCAACAGCTGAAAGCAGGTGCCTTACCAGCTATACTATTTCATGCTCCTATCTTTTATTGAAATGGTCACTATTATCATTAATATTGAATTTTGTTTAGGTTGGGAAACCAAGCAATGTCTAGGACCTTGTTCAAGCTCTGTTTTCAGGGATCACTTTTGCTGTTCTTGGAGGACCATATTGAGTACATGTATGGAACCTAAGTAGTTCTCATGAACGTGCACTGCGTGTTATATTTTCACTCTATTTTAAAAAGAATGCATTACAGTGAAGCTAGTTGAGATATACCTTTTATAGTATTTGATTTGTAATTTTATAAGTAATAGTAAATATTTGTATAAGTAATAGTATATATTATACTTTACAAAAATTTTCAATTATAGAGATTGTTTAAAACTATAATACATATTTTAAAATAACTAAAGCATTCATAAGTAAATTTGAGAAATTATTAATACATAGGTATATTTGAATTAATTCTAACTTTAAGATTATTAGTAAAGTCTTAATAGCTCATGTATAAAATGATGTTGAAACTTCTTATTAATCCCTAACATTCCTTTCTTATTAAATCTCGAGAGATACCAAACAATTTTTAAACAGAAAGCAATTTAGCTCTTTTTGTGTTTAGAATATTACCCATCATTTTGGATAGGCAGGCTTTCTTAATTGCTTTGTTTCAAAAACAATTTATGTGCTTTTTAAATGAGTTTAATTTTCTTCTAAGTTTTCTCTTATAAAAACATGCAGCACAATAAAAGCAAATAAATTATCCATATAGCAGACGGTGTTCTCTCTTCTGTCAATAAAACAAAATCCCTCAAGACTCTGACTCAGCAAGGTATACTATATAGAAAATAATATATTGTTGTAAAATTAAAAAATGTAAACTATTGTTCATGCATTATAAATGTACTTCTTCCAGAATAGGCATCATAAATAAGTTAAATCTCTAAACTGTCTTTAAAGATCATGACCTAAAATGTTAACAAAGATAACAAAGTTTATGATGTACCTGTGAAGAAAGAATTTTTAAACTAACCTTAGAGAAATTCAGCATTCTATTAAGTACTTATATTTTTTTAAAAAATTGAATAACTTTCAGTTAACCACAAAATATTTTGCTCACATATTTTTTCATTTATAATTGGAAGCCATTATAATTGGGAAGGAAAAACAGGTCTCTGATTCCAAAGAGGAACACAAAATTCAATTTCAAAGTGAGTTTATTTAAATGATAGTTATAGCAAAAGTATTTATTGATACCTCAAGAATATAACTTTTGCAGTCAATTTTCTTAATTCTATTTTACATTAGAAAATTTATTTTCCTATGTAAACGAATGGGATCTAATATCCAGATCTAGCGCAAATTTTAAAAAACTCTAGAGTTGAAAAAATAGCAAGATGCTTGAGTGGACTTTCTTAGCATGAGTTCAACCCTAAATCAATCCCTGGCATCTTATGAACCCCCAAGCATTTCTAGGAGTATCTTCTTAGCATAGAGCCAGGAGTAATCTTCCTATGTCATCCAATTGGATGTCAACCTCTCCCATCAAAGTAAAATGCTTACCAGCCAATTCTGAGTTAAATGCAAATGTCATTGAGTTGGGTGTTCTTCTAACTAAGAATTGAGGTTGTCTATTTATTCTATATATACTTTCCTGAAAATTTTGAATTTTAATTCAAAAAAGTCAATACTAATGCTCCATTTGATCTAGTAAAATAAATGTGATTTCTTTGGATGGAAAGACACACTCCGAGAATCATGACTAGATGAGTTTTAAATTGTTTTGTTATCACTTTAAATTCATCGACCAGAATTTTCTCCAATTTTTATTTTTATTTAAGCACAATATAGAACTATACTTCCTTTTAGGCTTTACAGTCTCAAAGTGGAATAGTTAGTGCAAAAGCTTAGTATTAAACTTTTTTTTAAATAGATCTCTGGTGTGTAGTTAAGTAATTTATTTCTCCTTCTTATTCCTGGCCTAGTTTCGATTGCTTAGAGCAGCAAGTCATGCAAGTCAAATATCATTTTCTTGATCTTTTTCCAAGGGTGTAAGAAAAACACACAGCAATTGTCCTATACCTTTTGCAGAAATATAGGGACAACAATAAATGCCAAGAATTCCCACAGAGCTATTGTGTGACTGATCAGAATAATTACTGTCAGCATACAGAGTTCTCATCAGTTTATAGATATCAATGTATATAGAAACCTAAACAGTTCCTGAGAAAAGTATGGGTTAATCAGCTCATCTTGATACTTAGAAATCGGTCTGCCAAAGAAAGGCATAAAATAAACGAGAAATAAAAAAATAATCCTTATTATAAATCAAATCTTGAAATAAAAGACAAAAAGGCAATTAAGGATACATAACTATTGGTGGTTAAAATTAATTATTTTACAATATTGAACACTTTTTATGCTTACTTGTCTTTATGGACAAACTATACATGATATTTTTAATCCTTGTATTAGAATCTATACTTGCAAGTACAGTTTTTATATTCTGGTTCTATGTTACATGTTTTATAGTACATGTTATACCAGAGCATTTTAATTTATTTTTATACTTATTTGTTTATTTAGGCATTTCACTTCCCATAGTGCTCAGCATTTACTCCTCGTTCTGTGCTCAAGGATTACTTCTGGTGCAACACAGGGTACCATATGCAAATGAACGATTAAATATGGATTGGCCACATGCAAGGTGAGTCCATAACTGATTGTGCACATCTTCTACCCCTATATAATGTCATTTTAATAACTAGAGCAATGTATTTTAAAGGGTTCACTTTTAATTTACTTTTTCTTTGATAAAGTAAATGAATCATCTTTTCTCTCAAACAGGAACTGCAACTTGATTTCCAGCCGAAATTTTCTTACTTTCCAAGCAAAAATTTAGCATTCACTTAAAAGCTAAGTATATTTTAATTTAAGTATTTAAATTTAAAGTATTTAAATTTATCATAGATAATTTAGCACCTTCCTTACCCCCAATTCCAGAAACTTCTCGACTAGTATATCATAACAAAAATCTGAGTAAAATCTAGGCGCATTTTAGAGTGTTGCTACTTTCTATGCATAATGACTAATACTTCTAAATTTCCAATTTCTCATAATTTTATTTATTATTTATCTTTACTTATTAATTACATGACAAATTTAAACAACAGTGAAAGCAAAACTTTAGTGATTAAAAGACTATTTCAATGAAATCTACAATGCTTTTGTAACAGAAAGATTAATCAGTTGGTAAAATTCATTCTCACTTCAACTATATTTTCCCCTTTTTAAATTAAAATAAGGTTTTGAATATAATCACTTCTCTATGCTACACATATAAGATATATGGTTCTTCCTTCTCTTTCCTGAAATTTCTTTTCAGACAGGCTTGTATCATCATGCTTCATCTTGAAAGACTCTCTTGCTTTAAATTAATGATCTGTGTGTGCCTGCTGGTTTTACTTTGCAATTGTTTTGAATGAAGACAGACTACAGAGGAGCAAAGACATGCTTTCTTCTCTTTTCATTTAAAAACCTTGCCACTAATTATTTTGAAACATCACACCTACACAGATGCATGAATTATGTTAAATAGAATATAATGCAATTTTATACATCTTTGAGATATGTTTAAATTATACTCAGTTATTCAATAAATATTTTTAACATCTTCTTTTGACAAGTATTTTCTTAGGAGTCAAGGATACAATAATACAATCCTATAATCAAGCAACTTGAAAAGAGTAAAGTAAACAATATAAAAGTAAATCAAAACTATTAGGAATGCTAGGTGCCCTGAAAGATATCTAATGTAAGAACTATAAAAACACAGAAGTTGGCAAGGACTATGAAAAAGAACTTTGACTATTTTAAAGAGATTCTACCAAACACACACACACACACACACACACACACACACACATCACTTAACCATTATTTTATTTAATGTCATTTGCTTTGTGTTGAGGCCACACCTAGCAATGTTCAGGAGTTACTCCTGGCTCTAAACTCAGGAATTGCTGGCTGGGCTCCAGGTACCATATGTGATGCTTGGAATAGAACCCAGGTATGAATATTCAAAGCAATAGCATTACCTGCTAGATAAAACCACACTCAGGTATGCATCCACACAAGCCTGACTGGGCCACTGTGCAGGGAACTGTGGCACCTGAGGCTACAGGAAAGAATGGACTCTGTCCTCCATCCTTGCAAGGAAAAGCCACTCCCATGGGTGTGACCTTCCAAACAGGCTACTGCTAACAAAGCTATGAGATAATCTCTAACACTCAAAAACTTCCCTGAGACAATCATGGCACTGGGGCAGATAGACAGTGACATAGGAAAGAAACACTGAGAAAACAGAAGGAAGTATGGTAAAGCAATGCAAGAACTCATACAGAATGGTGGATGAAAACCACAACCCTGGAGAACCAATGAGTAATAATTATTTCCCTATATGTCTCTGAAATGCAGAGTGGAAATGCTTAGGATGGTCAAAGAACTCAGAGAAAAAGTGGAATGTACTGCCAATAAAACAAAAGAGGATATGAAAGCAGAAATGAGAAAAATGCAAAAAAAAATCACAGTTGAAAAACTTGGTAGGTGAAATAAAAAATTATTGGATGGCCTCACCAGCAAAGTAACAACTGCTTAAGACAAATTAGTGAAATTGAAGAGGAAGTGCAGAAAACCTCCATAAAAAGAAGATAAAAAATGTTCAAAATTAAAAAAAAGATGAGAAAAATCCTCAAAATAAATGAAAAGATGACAATAAAAATATGGGTTAAATTAAACAGAAATAACATAAGGATTATTGTCTTCCTAGAGAGCCAGAAAGAAAACTCCTATGGAGAAGCAATAGTCAAACACATCATTGCTGAGAAGTTCCCAGAGATGAAAAGTAAACATCCTGGAACTGGAAAAGTATATACCAAAAGAAATCCAAAGAAAAAATCCTGATGCCTATCCTACCTACAATGAAAAAAAAAATGAAATGAAAAAAGAAAACATAGAGATAGAATTTTGAAAGCAGTCAGATCAAGAAACACATTTCATACAAAGAAGTATTCTTAAGATTTACAACAGATTTATCACAAACAATTCTCCAGTCCTGAAATCAGTGGTGGATTATAGTACGTTTTTTGTAATGAAACATACACCAAATCAAGAATAATTCATCCAGCCAGATTCTACAAGTTTGAAGGAAAGATACATGGCTTTGTATCTCAGAAAATTTAGACACAAAGCCAACTTTAAACAAGAAATCGAAGGTCAATAAACCTCCAAAAATCCACCAAATGTTTAGAAAAAGGTATAATGTCTCCTAATATGAATAGACTAAATGCACCATTAAGAGACACAGTTGTAGAATAGAAGAGAAAACTGAACCCACAATTTTACTGCCTGCTAGAAACATATTTAAATAGTCAGATCAAATACAGACTCAAGTTTTGAAGAAAATTTTTCAAGCAAACAACTTTCTTACAAAGGGTTGTGTGTGGGGCTGGAGTGATAGCACGGTGGCAGGGTGTTTGCCTCGCACGCTGCTGATTCAGGACTGACGTTGGTTTGATCCCTGGAGTCCAAAATGGTGCCTTGAGCCAGGAGCAATTTCTGAGCATGGAGCCAGAAGTAACCCCTGAGTATCACCGGGTGTGGCCCACCCACCAAAAAAAGGGTTGTGTGGTCATACTTATATAAGATCACATAGGGGCTGGAACTATAGCAATGTGCTAGTGAATTTGCTTTACACTCGGCTACCCAGGACAGACTTGGGTTCAATCCCGGAGTCCCATATGGTCCCCGAGCCAGGAAAAATTTCTGAGCACATAGTCAGGAGTAACCCCTGAGAGTCATGGTGTGTGCCCACCCCACCCCCCAAAAAGAGATAAAATAGACTTTGGGTCTAAAAGATTATAGGAGAAAGAGAGGAACATTTTTTAATAATAAAGGGATATGCACAACAGGAAGAAGCCATACTCCTAAAAATACATGTACCTAATGTGGGGGCAGTAAAGTACTTAAAACAGCTGCTAATAGATTTGAAGAAAACACTAATAACACCACAATAAAATTTGGGGATTTTACCACAAGTGGCTTCATCACCTCTTGATAGTAAACCAGGCTAAGACAAAAAAGGATACAAGGGTAGAATGACTTTGAAGGGAGAAATATAATAGAGGTGCTTAGTATATATAAGTTTATATATATGTAGTATATATAAGTATACATTACATTTTATGATATGACATGATATATTAGCATATAATACATATATATGTCGTTTTATCCTCAAAAGCTGAATTCTTCTTCAGTGCATATCTCCAAGATAAACCACATACTTGCCACAAAACATGTCTCCTTAATATCAAGAGCATAGAAATTGTAACAACTGTCTTCTCTGACCGTGAAAATAGATATAAATTACAAACAGAAATAGGTAAATAATTGAGCAGTTGAAATTAAGCAGCTCTCTACTAAACAACTAATGGGTTAGAGAAGAAAGCAAAGAGGAAATCAGGGGATACCAAAGACACAAAGGAGAATAAGGAAAGAAACTATCAGAACTTGTGGAACACAGCAGAAGTGAGGACAATATTAAGAGAAAAACGTCTAGGGGCCCGGGAGATATCATGGAGGTAAGGCGTTTGCCTTTCATGTAAAAGGTCATCGATTCGAATCCCGGTGCCCCATATGGTCCCCTGTGCCTGCCAGGAGCAATTTCTGAGCATGGAGTCAGGAGTAACCCCTGAGCACTGCCGGGTGTGACCCAAAAACCAAAAAAAAAAAAAAAAAAAAAAAAAAAAAAAAAAAAAAAAAAAAAAAAAAAAAAAAAAAAAAAAAAAAAAAAAAAAAAAAAGAGAGAAAAATGTCTAAATTCACAAGCATTCATCAGATGAGATGAAAGGCCTATATATAACTTACCATGTAACTAAGGAATTTTGAAACTAACCAACAAAATGAACAGAAAGAGGGTAGGAGGATGGACATAATAAAACTTACAGCAAAAACTAATAAACTGGAAATGCACCATATAATCAAAAAGACCAAGAGTTGGTTCTTCAAAAAATAAAAATGATCAATAAGCATTAATAAGACTCACAAATAAAAAGAAAAATTTCTAATAAAGCAACTGTGAAATAAAAAGAGGAAAAGCAAGTCACTTCACAATCTCAAAAGATGATCAGAGATTAGCTTGTTGATCTGTATGTATGGCACAAACAAAAGAATCTAGAAGAAAAAAGCAATTTCTTGGACTCATATCTTTTCAAGGTGGAAACAAGATAATTTAGAATATCTGAATATATTTATCACTATTGAGGAAATTGATATAGTAGTTTAAAGTCTTCCCAAAAACCAAAGCCCAGGCCCAGATGAATTCACTAATGAATTCTTTCAGACTTTTAAAGAGGTATTATTTTCAATCTTTATAAAGATCTTTCAAGAATTTTTGAAGAGAAATGTTTTCCAGTTTCTATGAATCTAATATCAGCCTGATAGAAAAAGCAGACAGAAGACAGCAAAAAATAAATGAGAATTGCAGATTAATATCTTAATGAATGTAGATGCAAAGATTCTAAACAAAGAAACTAACAAAATAAAGATAATATATGTATATATATGTATGTATATATATATATATATATATATATATATATATATATATATATATATAAATATCCAAGTAGGATTCATCTCAGTGATGGAAAGATGGTCAAAGACATGCAAGTCAATCAACATTATACATACCAATAACAGAAAAAATAAAAATCATATAATAATATCAAAAATACATATAAAGCATTTAATGAGATTCAGCACTCATTCATGATAAAAAATCTGAACAAGAAGTTTTTTTTTTTTTTTGGTTTTTGGGTCACAACCGGCAGAGTTCAGGGGTTACTCCTGGCTCCATGCTCAGAAATTGCTCCTGGCAGGCACAGGGTACCATATTGGGCACCAGTATTCGAACCGATGACCTTTTGCATGAAAGGCAAACACCTTACCTCCATGCTATCTCCCTGACCCCAACAAGAAGTTATTTTAAGAAAATTTTTCAATATAGTAGAAACAATCTACCACAAACCCTCACCAACTTTATTTCAATTGGGTAAAGCTAGGAGACTTTTATCTAAGATTTGGCACAAGACAAAGTTGTCCACTCGGCATTTTTATCCAATCTAGTATTGTATGTACTTACTGAAACAATTACCATGAAAAAGATGTGAAAAGAATCAACACAGGAAAAGAAGTTGTCTAATTCACTATATATGGATATATTATATTTATAAAATATTAAAGACTACTAAGAAAAAGCTTCTAGTAACAATAGATGTGTAAAGTGGAGACTACAAGATTAATAAAAATCTGTTTTTTTATATTTTATTTTAACACCTTAATTACATACATAATTGTGTTTGGGTTTCAGTCATGTAAAGAACACCACCCATCACCAGTGCAACGTTCCCATCACGCCTGTACTCTAGACAGGCTCTCCATTTCCATTATGCATTCTCATTATTAGGACAGTTCAAATGTAGTTATTTCTGTAACTAAACTCATCACTCTTTGTGGTGAGCTTCATGAGGTGAGGTGGAACTTCCAGCTCTTTTCTCTTTTGTGTCTGAAAATTATTATTATTGCAAGAATGTCTTACATTTTTCTTAAAACCCATAGATGAGTGATACTATTCTGCGTTTTTCTCTCTCTCTCTCTGACTTATTTCACTCAGCATAATAGATTCCATGTACATACATGTGTAGGAAAATTTCATGACTTCATCTCTCCTGACAGCTGCATAATATTCCATTGTGTATATATACTACAGATTCTTTAGCCCTTCATCTGTTGAAGGGCATCCTGGTTGTTTCCAGAGTCTTGCTATGGTAAATAGTGCTGCAATGAATATAGGTGTAAGGAAGGGGTTTTTGCATTGTATTTTTGTGTTCCTAGGGTGTATTCCTAAGAGTGGTATAGCTGGATCGTATGGGAGTTAGATTTCCAGTTTCTGGAGGAATCTCCATATCGCTTTCCATAAAGGTTGAACTACACGGCATTCCCACCAGCAGAGAAGAGTTCCTTTCTCTCCACATTCCCGCCAACAATGTTTGCTCTCGTTCTTTGTGATGTGTGCCATTCTCTGTGGTGTGAGGTGGTACCTCATAGTTGTTTTGATTTGCATCTCCCTGATGATTAGTGATGTGGAGCATTTTTTCATGTGTCTTTTGGCCATTTGTATTTCTTCTTTGTCAATGTGTATGTCCATTTCTTCTCCCCATTTTTTGATGGGATTAGATGTTTTTTTCTTGTAAAATTCTGTCAGCGCCTTGTATATTTTGGAAATTAGCCCCTTATCTGATGGGAATTGGGTGAATAGTTTCTCCCACTCAGTGGGAGGCTCTTGTATCCTGGGCACTATTTCCTTTGAGGTGAAGAAGCTTCTCAGCTTAATATACTCCCATCTGTTAATATCTGCTTTCACCTGCTTGGAGAGTGCATTTTCCTCCTTGAATATGCTTGTAGTCTCAATGTCCTGGAGTGTTTTGCCTATGTGTTATTCTATGTAATTTATGGTTTCAGGTCTGATATCAAGGTCTTTCATCCATTTGGATTTCATCTTCGTACATGATGTTAGCTGGGGGTCTAAGTTCAAATTTTTGCAAGTGGCTAGCCAGTTGTGCCAGCACCACTTGTTGAAGAGGCTTTCTTTGCTCCATTTAGTATTTCTTGCTCCTTTATCGAAAATTAGGTGACTGTTTGTCTGGGGAACACTTTCTGAGTATTCGAGCCTATTCCACTGATCTGAGGGCCTGTCCTTATTCCAATGCTATGGTGTTTTGATCACTATTGCTTTCTAGTAAAGTTTGAAATTGGGGAAAGTAATTCCTCCCATGTTCTTTTTCCCAATGATTGCTTTTGCTATTCTAGGGTGTTTATTGTTCGAAATGAATTTCAAAAGTGCCTGATCCACTTCTTTGAAGAATGTCATGGGGATCTTTAGAGGGATTGCATTAAATCTGTATAATGCCTTGGGTAGTATTGCCATTTTGATTATGTTAATCCTGCCAATCCATGAGCAGGGTATGTGTTTCCATTTCCGCGTATCCTCTCTTATTTCCTGGAGCAGAGTTTTATAGTTTTTTTTGTATAGGTCCTTCACATTTTTAGTCAAGTTGATTCCAAGATATTTGAGTTTGTGTGACACTATAATGAATGAGATTGTTTTCTTAATGTTCATTTCTTCCTTATTACTATTAGTGTATAGAAAGGTCATTGATTTCTGTGTGTTAATTTTGTAGCCTGCCACCTTGCTATATGAGTCTATTGTTTCTAGGAGCTTTTTTGTAGAGTGTTTAGGGTTTACTAAGTAGAGTGTCATGTCATCTGCAAAAAGTGAGAGTTTGACTTCTTCCTTTCCTATCTGGATTCCCTTGATATCTTTTTCTTGCCTAATTGCTATAGCGAGTACTTCCAGTGCTATGTTGAATAGGAGTTGTGAGAGAGGACAGCCTTGTCTTGTGCCAGAATTTAGAGGGAAGGCTTTTAGTTTTTCTCCTTTGAGGATAATATTTGCCACTGGCTTGTGGTAGATGGCCTTAACTATATTGAGAAAGTTTCCTTCCATTCCCATCTTGCTGCGAGTTTTGATCAAGAATGGGTGTTGAACCTTATCAAATGCTATCTCTGTATCTATTGATATGATCATGTGATTTTTATTTTTCTTGCTGTTGATGTTGTGTATTATGTTGATAGATTTACGGATGTTAAACCATCCTTGCATTCCTGGGATGAAACC
>PVKC010037466.1:0-12977 GCA_004027635.1 Crocidura indochinensis
AGAATCTTCTTGAGGGGTTCTAGAAAGACCATTACATGCAGAACTGTCAGCAGTGGCACTTCACTTCAACTGAAAAATCCCAGGAACAACTGGTCCATGCAGAGACATGAAAATTTCATTAGCCCTTCCATGACATTTGCATAGATTTTGAAAGGCAGGGTGTTGTGCCAGGCTGGCGAGCAGCAGAGGTTTTGTTGGAACCTGGCCTTGTTAGACTGGACTTGAGCTCTTTCTGTTGTTTTCAGTGTCTGAATTCTCCAGAATCTCTAGGAAGGAGGTTTATTGGAGGAGCCAAAATGATTCATCACGCTCTTTTTCTAGAACTTACGGACCCATGAAAAAAGGTTTCTATTACTGAGGCTGGCTTACACCTCGGTCTGAACTTGATGGATTTCTGCTAGGGGAGATATCTTTTCCTGGTTGTATTCTCCCTTCAGTCTTTCTCATAGAATAGGCTGTTTTCTGGTGTCTCATGACAGGCTTCCTTTGTTCTGATATTCATCTGAATTTCCACCTTCTCAAGCCACTTGCATTCACTTGTTTAGGATAACTGGTATTTGTTGTTGAATGTTTTTCCTCCTACCGGTCATTTGAATATAATCCCAGTATTATTACGAAACCACATTCAGTTTTGCAAGCCTCTCCTCTCTATGATCTAAATATTACTGTGAGCAAGAAGAGGCAGTTTCCTTAAGTTGCAAGTGCTTGCATTGGATTTCTCTGAGACAGTATCAAATTCTTGTTGGATCTGCAAAACTTTTGCCTATGGAGGGATGACCAAAACCAATTTTAAGAAACACTAAAATACAGGAAACAGGTCTACACTACCTGCCCCCTGCCTGATAGAGAGCATCGAGATTTTTTTTTCAGGTTGATGATGATTTTATTTTTTTTTTAAAGAGCCACAATAGTGTTTGGGGAAAGATGAAAAGAGGCTTGAGAGAAAAACATAATACAAAGCTTAACAGGCTCTGAGAGGGTGAAAAATGTCTACTGACCACAAGCTAGCAGCAAAGACTTTGAATCTCTATGGAAACCATATCAGGCTAGTATTTCTACTGGGAGGAGCAAGGATAAAAGTGCTTTTGAGATTAAGAGGGCTTTGAGATTTGAGCCTTTAAATAAAGTCTCCTAGTGAAAGTTATTGAGGAAATGATGGTAGGGAAGACATCCTGGTCTTATTACTAAAACTTGTTGAACAAGAAGAGTTTTTCCAGAAATGCAGCAGGATATCAGAGTGCAGAGAGGCATTATGCAGAAAGCATTTGTCTCCCTCCACATAATGTTCCTGACGTGGTTTGGCAAGGAAAACAGAGCATGGAATGTGAACAGAAGCATTGTCCTCATTCTAGAACTATTGCACTGAAGAAGAGTCTTGTGATTATGAATGTAAGTGTCCTCCTTTCCTTCTCATCCCATTCTATTCAGTGAAACTGAGGCCAGAAAGAGAAACACATTACACACATGCCAGTTATTAGCTTATAGATACTTTGAACATATTCTGGAGCAAGCAAACCATTTGTAGCTTTATTTTATTCCATCTTATTTAAAGTTAATAAATAACCAAATCTAGTGTAATCTAGAGGGGATGTGAAATATAAACCTTTCCATTTCATATCAACTCGTGTTGCAATTCCTGCTGTAACATTGATCTTGAAGTAGCAGCTGCACGGAACTGATTTGTCATCTAAGAAGTAATCTTGAGAAGCTGGTGACATAGCTCAGGGGTTCAGCCATTTGACATGCAAGTGAGCCAGGATTGATTGCAGGCATTGTATAGTTCCCACACACAGTCAGGAGAGCCAGGTATGATCCAACCCCATCCCTGTCTTCAGAACAAAACAAAACAAAAACAAACAGAATAACAAAGAAATTATCTGGATCTGAGAGTAACTATGGGTAAGTAAAACCATGTAAGCACAATAATATGGACGGACCACCAACACCCACTCTGATTGATATGGGGGGGTGCCATGCGGACCACTATTGCTACTGAGAAGGGGAGAAGGGGCTTTTCCAGCAGAGGCCTCAAGTTTCCCTGCAAGGCTGCAGGTTTCTTTCCTTCTTTCTTTTCTTAAAACAAACACAAAAATCTCAGTTTGCTAATGTGCAAGAACAGTAGATCTTAATTTAGTAGCGACACTCAGCAGCTACCATTTGTGTCCACTAGAAACATAAGTTGAGAACATGTGTGTCTTTTCTTGTTCCACATGATTTCTCTGAAGCTGAAAACTGAATGCTTAAAGGAAACTCACATTCTGATCATGTCTGTGGTCTCTGCAGGGTCTTACCAGTAGCTTACCTGGGTTCTCTCTTGCCATCCCTTCTGGCGCTGAAACTTGGAGCTGTCATAGCATGTTGGAACCTGGTATTTGATGCTTATTCCCCCATCGTGCCCCTGCCCCCGAATTCCAGCTCCCTCTGCCATCTAGCTGGTGTCACCTGTGTGTTTGTTTTTATTTGCAAGGTTAAGAAACAGCAGGTGGTAGTGGTATTTTGGGGGGTAATTAGGAATATATGGAGCTAGATGTATATGGAAGGCAAAGAAGTCTTGGCTTGGTGTCATGGTGAAGACTAAAGCAGAGAAATGGAAAGGGAACCTGGAGGTTTCTCCAAGGATGGGCAGCAGGAAAGCGGGTACTTTGGGAAGCAGAGGACCTGTATGCTGTGTCATCCAAAGAGCCCCTCTCAGTTGGCTTCACTGCATTTACTCGGCTTGCTCCTTTGGCAGACCTTTCAGCACCTTTAACTCATTTTTCTTGGAAGTGAAAATGCTGATTCCTGCCTCCCTTAGAGATATAGCTTGCAAAAGCCTCCCCCACACACACCAACTCCCAAGGGCTAGAGAGATAGTATAGCATCATCAATCTCCATCATCATGAATAATCACTGAGCACCACCAGGTATAGCCTTCCCAGATCAGGCAAGTTCTGATGACAGATAGTGATGGGAAAGGACCTGCACATCTACTGCCTGGCACAGCCAGTTTATCTTGGTGATAAGAGTTCTTGTGAGCTGAGGGACCCAAACCTCCGCTAGGCATTTCTTTGCTTTGGTTTTTGGGTCACACTCAGTGTTGCTCACTCCTGGCTTACTCCTGATTCTGCACTAAGGGATCACTCCTGGTGGATCCAGAAACCTTATATACTGGGGATCAAACCCGGGTAGCCACCTGTAAGGCAAACATACTAACTGCTATGCTATGGCACGGGCCCCTCTCAAGTATTTCTATATCAGACAGGGGATACTTTGGGTCAGTCACTTAGCCTGATGAGCAGAGAGGCATCCTTTATTTGCTCATGACTGGCCTTCTGTTATCCTCAGACACTAGCGGAAAGTTATTGGAGAACTTTGATCATGAAACCCACAGGAAGACCCTAGTGCAGGCTGTTGTCATTTGCTTTAATTTTTTTTGGGGGGGGGCACACCCGGTGACGCTCAGGAATTACTCCTGGGTATTCGCTCAGAAGTCGCTCCTGGCAGGCACGGGGGACCATATGGGGAACCAGGGGATCGAACCGCTGTCTGTCCTAGGTTAGCACAGGCACCTTATCTCCAGCGCCACCGCCCGGCCCCATTTGCTTTAATGTCTTGTACTTGTACAAGCTGAGTTCACCTATTTGTTCTTTAACCTCCCTGTCACAGAAGTCTGGGCTGTGTAGGACACTGCAGCTGGCAGCTAGAAAGCTGATCTGAGCGCTTTGGTTTCAGCTCTGCCAGCAGCTGGATATGGCAGTGACTGGTTTCAGAGTGGGTTCAGGGGGAAGACCCTGGAGCTCGGTAGCATTCTGGAGGAGGGGTGGTGAACTACTTCCCCACCTAGTGAGGGGCAGAGGGGTCTGAGGCCCAAACCCTGAGCACATTTCACTCTACTGCCCAGACTTGGAGATCATCAAGGACCTGTGTATTTTGGGTTTTCTGACCTCTCTGCTTCCTTATATTCAGCTGTGAACATTGAAAAATGGCCTACAAAAAGCACATACACACATTTTATTTTATTGGTGTTTGAGGGAGACAATACCCTGCTGGGATTAGGACTTATTCCTGGCTCTTCACTTAGGAATCTCTCCTAACAGTGCATAGGGGCCCATATGGAGTGCTCGGGATAATAGAACTTGGGTCAGCCATAAGCAAGTATTAAACTAGTAAGGTAATGAACTATCACTCCTTCCCTCATTATTATTAATTATTATTATTATTATTATTATTATTTTGGTTTTTGGGCCATACCCGGTGATGCTCAGTGGTTACTCCTGGCTATGTGCTCAGAAATCACTCCTGACTTGGGGGACCATATGGGATGCCAGTGGATCGAATCGCAGTCCGTCCTAGGTCAACCATGTGCGAGGCAAATGCCCTACCACTGTGCCACTGCTCCAGCCTCTATTATTTTTATTTTTAAAATTACAAATGCATATTAAATATATATTCAGTCATTGTGAGTTACTGAATTTTTCATTTTTTGGTTTTAGGCATTCAAGATTCTAGCACCAATCTTTCACCAGGTCCACTGCCCTCCATCAATGTCTCCAGTTTCTCTCTGACCCATCAGTTTGCCTCTCAGTCAATTAAAAAAATTTTAGGCATGCACACACATTTTAAAGAATAAAAGCATTCTTGTTTCATCTAAAATAATCTTGTGAGGTATGTGTGCATAATCTCCAGCCACTGACTCTGCATGTTCATAAGCATGTCACGTGCCCAGTGCTGATGAGCTCAGAGCTGGCTCACACAATCCTCTTCAGAAGGTTCCAAAGTGCGGAAAGTTGGGTAACTAGCTCTCTGTCTCCCAATCAGCAGATTGGGGGTCAGGATGGTAATGGAATTAGTTATTGCTACATAACAATGTGGACCAAGAGATAGTACAGTGGGCATGGTGCTTACTTACCTTGCATGCAATTGCCCTGGGTTTGATACATGTCACCATATATGGTCCCCTGAGTCCTGCCAGGAATGATGCCTGAGCACAGAGCCAGGAGTAAGCCAGGGGCACCATTAGGTGTGGCCCACTCCTTTCCCCTATGATTGCACCAAAGAGAATCCCAACAATTTAACTGCACATTTGTTGGCTTAACCCAACATATATCATACATACATTATCCAACATCTTCTGAGGAGCAAAGTCCCAGGCACAACTTAGCTGGGTGCTCTGCTGGGGTATTTCTAGCACAAGTGTGAGGCAGCCAACGTCTGAATAGAAGCTGTGTCACCTCTAGGATCAGAAGGGGAAGGATATGTCTTCATGCTCATGTGGCTGTAGGCAGAATGCAGTTCATGGCAGGTGGCCAAATGGAAGGTCAGAAAGATGAATCACAATCTTCATCTCTTGCTGGCTATTGACTGGAAGCTGACTTGAGTTAGTTTTCTGTCATGAGAACTTTCCCAATATGGTGACTGAGCTCCCCAAAGTCAGCAAGGTCCAGTGTCCTCGCACAAGACAAGTTTTAGTCTTGGGTAAGCGCACACATCCTTCTGGTACTCTGTTGATTTGGAGTTAAGGCACATAGCCACACCCTGTTGGAGGGATCCCACAAAAAAAAAAAAAAAAAAAAAAAAAACTAGGTGGTGATGGTCATGATACCTACATTGGTATCTCAAGCATAAGAAGAAACATAGGAAGTCAAGGGAATAAGAGAATGGTAGGAACTAGGAATATTCTTGTGTTGGCACTTAAATGAGCTCAGATATGGGTTAGAAGAGAGCCATCATAGTGAGCACAGTGGGTGGAGTGGCAGTGAGAATGCTGGTCACTGGGAAACGAGTTCTACAGACATAGAGTGCAGAACTGATAGACCTTATAAAACATTTCTCCCATCCTGTAATTAGCAGCTTTCCCCAACTCTTCAACAATGAGCTTCCCGGGCCCGGGAGATAGCATGGAGGTAAGGTGTTTGCCTGTTTGCCTTTCATGCAAAAGGTCATCGGTTCAAATCCCGGTGCCCCGTATGGTCCCCCGTGCCTGCCAGGAGCAATTTCTGAGCATGGAGCCAGGAGTAACCCCTGAGCACTGCCGGGAGTGACCTAAAAAAAAGAAAAAACAAAACAAAACAAAAAACAATGAGCTTCCCCCCATCTTTGACATCTTTCTCCAGTAAGGGCCAAGATTTAAGAGTTACCATTTCGATCCTGTCATCTCCCAAGTGCAAGTGTTTGATCGGATCAGAAGTGATGTGTGTCACCATTTTTAAATACTTTTTTTCTACTATTTTCACTTTACAAATAAAGATACGGAGCCTAGATAAACTAAATACTGTTTCACACATTATTAGCACTGGGTTCCTGTGATGGAAACCCATGTTGTTCACCACCAACACAGAACAGACACTGCAGATGACATGTTCATCTCTCCTTGCTGCTCAACATTCTATGTCCCAATAGCAATCTCCTCCAAGCCAGTATAACTCCACTTGAGTATTCTCGAAGATTCTTGCTGGTTTCACACTTTACTTTTCTTTTTTTTCTTTTTCTTCTTTCTTTCTTTCTTTCTTTCTTTCTTTCTTTCTTTCTTTCTTTCTTTCTTTCTTTCTTTCTTTCTTTCTTTCTTTCTTTCTTTCTTTCTTTTTTCATTAATAATCTTATTTAAACACCATGATTACAAATATAATTATAGTTGTATGGTTACAGTCATGTCAAGAACACCCCCATTCACCAGTGCAGGATTTCCCAGATCTCCTTCCTCCCACCCCACCCACACCTGTACTCGAGACAGGCTTTCTTGTTCCCTCATTCATTCACATTGCTATGATAGTTTTCAGTGTTGTTATTTCTCTTACTGCACTCGTCACTCTATGTGGGGAGCTTCAAGTCATGAGCTGCACTTACATGGGAAGATGGGGGGAAATAAGGGTTGGGACTGAGACAGTGAAATCTTAGAAATGAGCTTGTCACAATGCAAATGAGAAAAAATTTCCAGTGACTGTCCCAACATTAACCAATGCTAGAATGTATCACCCTCTTCCCAAGGCGCAATCCAATTAGTGTAAGGAGAGGTAGGTGGAAAGCCTGTTGACCACTATACAGTCCACATAGACTGGCGCCCAGGGAAGGCCTGGAGTCAGGGGAACAAGACAAGGATGGCTGGGGGTCTGCTAAGCCTCCCAGCACTCCCCAGACTACGGAGAAAGGCTCCGGTATGGGGCCTCCCCAAACCCTATACCTGGCAAAAGCTGGTCTCCAGAATCCAAGAGGATACTGGAAGCCAGATGTCTGCCCGCCCTCCTCCCAATGCATCTCCCCCCTGGAGTGCGGAGGGAGAGGGGAAGCCTGAGGCCCACTAAGAGTCCACCTGAACCCACTTCTGGCCGTCTGAGCTAGCACCCAGGAAAGGCCTGGAGTCAGGGGAACAAGACAAGACCCACCATTTTTAAATACTGCCTGAACCTCCAAACTGACTGAGTGGAAGAAATAATGGCTCTTATATTTTTCTCTCTGTCAACAGAAAGCGAAACCACCGATAGTGTGCCCAGTGATGAGGAGAGCACAGAGGTAAGCATGGTGGCTCCCACTGGCTCCTGCAGGTATTATGGAAAAGTGTCTCAGGTAGCCATCTTGTTTCCTGGCTGCTAGTGGCTTTTTTTTTTTTGTTTCTTTTTTTAGGAGTCTTGAGTTTTGCTCTGGGTTTTCTTTGTTTCTTGGTTTTGTTTTTCTTTGTTTTGTTTTGTTTGTAGACTGTTACATCAAAATACTCTACTTTGGGGCTTTAAATTCTAAAATGAAGTTTTGGGGAAGTGAATGGGCGGGAAGGTAGTCTACTGTCAACATTAGATGGAGAAGCTGTGATGGCAGGAAGAAGGAAATTGAAGCCAAGGCCAGGAAATGTTGATATTCTTAACACTATAAACAGCCTAGTTCAGCAGCAGAAATAGAATATCCTGAGTGGCCAGAAGCAATGGCCTGGAGTAAACATGAGCAGGAGCTGCAAGAGTGTGTCCTTTGTTTCTGGCCAGAGATCTTTCTCTCCCTGTCCCAAGCCCAGAAACTGCTGGTGAGCTCAGTCTAGAAGCTAACTCTGCCTGCTTCCATTTCCCTCCTATAGACTGTGCTTACACAATGGCAGGAAGTGACTATAATGAGGAAAGCATTCCTGCTCACTGGCCTGCTTTGTGTCTTTGTGTGAACTTATAAGTGAAAGAGGAGAGACCTTCTGCTTTCTGACTCATGCTCACGGGTGTATGAATTCATGGTGCCTAATGTTCTAAGTAGTTGAATTCTGCAGATCTCCATACAAAGTATGTGTGGACACACACATTTCTGCCATGTTTCTACAAAGCTAGGCATCCAGCTTTTTCTTTGAATGACACCAACCTTCCTCTGAGCCATTTCCATTTGGAAATAATCAAAGTTATTGACTGCCATTAAGTCCCCATATCACCCTGGCTCCAGAAAATGTAGGTTCACTCCAAAATGGGTTTCACCCAGCTGAGAGGCGCCAAGTTGCCAACAGAACAAAGCAGCCATCGTGACCTAAAACCTATTTACTGATCAGGCGGGCAGCCAGAGCCAGGGAACCAGAATCCCAAGTAATATCATGTCTTTCTGCCTTCCTAGTCTTTGGCTTCATTTCTGAGGAGATAGCAAATGGGGATTGATTTATTTTTTCCTAAGGGAAGGAAATCTGTATTCAGGTCAAGTACTAAAGATATATTTCACCAGAGGATTGGACAAGAAGTTAAGTTTGAAAAGTAGAGGTGATGGCATGGGGTGGGCTGGGGAAGCTACATTTGGTTTTCTAAAGTCATTCAAGACAAGGCAAAGAGAAACATTTTTGAATTATTTTCTTTGAAAGGGCCGGCCCCACTGGCGGAAGAGGAACATTGAAGGCAAACAGTACCTCAGCAACATGGGGACACGCAACACCTACCTTCTGCCTAGCATGGCCACCTTTGTGACTTCCAGCAAGCCCGACCTTCAGGTCACCATCAAGGAGGAGAGCTGTCCGGTGCCTTACAACAGCTCCTGGCCTCCTTTCTCAGACCTCCCCCTTGCTTCCTCTGTGACCCCGGCAACCAGCAGCAGTCGGCCAGACAGAGAGACCCGGGCCAGTGTCATCAAGAAGACGTCAGATATCACCCAGGCCCGCGTCAAGAGTTGCTAAAGCCTCTGACTTCCCCTGATGGTTGTTGGCATCCTTGGCTTGGTTTTGTTGTTTGTATTTTATTTTTCTCTCTCACATCTATTTTAGACAAATCTAAGGGAGAAAAAAAAAAAAGAAAAAGAAAAGCCTTGACCATAGAACATCGATTGCTGTGTTCCAACTCCAGTACTGGAGCTGCTTCTTTTAACTCAGGACTCCAGCCCATTGGTAGACGTGTATCTCTAGAGCCTGCTGGATCTCCTAGGTCTGCTCCCTCAAGTTCAAGGACGTCACTAGGACCAACAGCCACCGGGGCCGTGGAGGTGTTGCATTGCCTTCAGTCAAGGCCAGCACTGTGGAATGGATGCCTCAGAATAGAAGAGAAAATGTGAACTAGCTGGAATTTTTTATTCTTGTGAATATGTACATAGAGCAGGACTAGCCACGTTGCAGTCTGCTTCTGCACCTTATCTTAAAGCACTTACAGATAGACTTTTTCATGATCTTGCTCTATTTCACTGCACATTCGGCGCCCCTATTCTGCCCATTCTCCTCCCACTCCGTCTAGTTCCTTTCCCCCTTATTCCTCCCCCCAAAGGCTGTGTCTATTCCACAGCCCACGGGAGGAAACACCAATACACCTCTCCACAGATGTCCCATTTTAAGACTGCTTTAAAAGAAAAAAAAAAAAAGAAATCTTTCTAATCTGCTATGCTTGAATGCCACGCGGTACAAAGGAAAACCCTCATGGAGTTATTATGCAAATTCCCAGATTTGAAAAGGAAACAAACAAACAAACAAAAAAAGATACTCTAGTTCTAACCAGAGCAAGCTTTTTTATTTTTTATACAGGGGAATATTTTATTCAAAGTAAAAATTCTAAAGAAAAAATATAATTGTTTTTTATCTTTTCTACAGCAAATTTATAATTTTAAGATTCCTTTTGTTTATCAGCAGTTATTACATCCTTGTGGCACATTTTTTTTAATTTTGTAATGGTGAAAAAGCTTTTATGAGCTCATGTAGCAATCAAATTATCCTGTGGATTGATAATAAATGAATATGATATATAGTTAAATTTTTAATGGGCATTCTGTCTGACTCTGTGTTGTCTACTTTAGAGCATGACTTTGGGACAGGACTGAAAGGATGGCTTGTTCTTGGCCACCAAAACTTTTCTCTTGACAACGACAGGAAATGCTGGTAGTTCCCTCTTTGAGACTAGCTGGGGCAGGGGCTTTTATTGTTAAATCCTCATTCTCGCCCTCAGCCTAAGCTTTGACAGAGGAACTGCCTTCACTCACCATGGTTGTGCACAGAGAGATAGGAACTTATCTCCATCTCACAAGGAGGAAATGGAGACCTAAAAGGATCAAGAGCACATAGCGGGGGCCAAGTTCAGTGTAGCTTGTGAAGAGTCTTTCACTCACTCCCACAGTCCTAGCCATGGACCTCCCCACCATGTGTGAGGTTTCTTCATCCATAGATTTAAGTGACACAACAATGGGTTGGAGAAACAGCCATGTAACTGCTTTGCAGTTTGAATCGCTAATACCAAAAGGGTCCCTTGAACACCTACAGAGGTCACTTCTGAGCACAGATCCAGAATATCCCTGGATCACAGCCGTGTGTGACCCCCCTGCCCAAATAAATGCAAAATGCAACGGACTTTATGTTACATGCAGGGCCCATGGTTGACATTTCTAACAATGGCTAGTATTGGTTGGATTCCTAGTCAGAGTTGCTAAGCCCTTAGCTTGGCTCTGTCCTCAAAACTGAGAACATGTAGTGAGTGAGAATGTGAATTCAAGAATTAGAGACTGGGGGCCGGGCGGTGGCACTGAAGGTAAGGTGCCTGCCTTGCCTGCGCTAGCCTAGGACGGACCGCGGTTCAATCCCCCGGTTTCCCATATGGTCCCCCAAGCCAGGAGCGACTTCTGAGCGCATAGCCAGGAGTAACCCCTGAGCGTCACTGGGTGTGGCCCAAAAACCAAAAAAAAAAGAATTATAGACTCTACCAGCCCTTTAGTGTTTCAAGATGCATGTCTGACCTTGGGAATGCCACAGAACTCACTTCTCAGGTGGCCACAAGGTAATAAAATGAGAAGAGCAAAGACTCTGGAGGCCTATCTCCCACCTCTGGGGGTGGGGGTTTGGAGGCAATTGCTAAGTTAATATTTGAAAAAGGTTTCTTCAGCGAGAGGACAAAGGGCTATTTTTATGCCTCTCCCCATGTGTGGCTGCAGATATAATTAGTGGTCATAAAATTATCCAGCCCAGAACAAAAATTAACTGAAGCATTTTACAGCCATGTGGTGTCAAAATGCCTAGTATGGATGGATGGATGGTTGGTTGGCTGCTCCTGCTAGGGACACTGGTGTGACTTAGGTTTTTACCCTGGCTGCAGGGAGAGTCTTTTCATGAAGTGAGAAGGACAGGAGAGGCAGGAAAAGTACTCTGTCTGCTTAGCACCATGTTCTGTCTTTCCTGGGAGGCTGCCTTTCTAGTGCTCAGGGGGCCCCTTGTCCACTCACTGTGAAATTTGGCCCATAAGGCCAGATGGGTCAGTGCAGTGCTGCTTAGGGCTACACTCAAGGCCATATCTGGGTCAGCACCAGGGAATCAAACACAGGGCCTCATGCTCCCAAGATGACCAGCACTGATCCCTGAATGCAGAGTTAAGACTAGGCCCTGAGCATGACCATGTAAGTCTAAAAAAGAAAAATGACCCCTCATGCATGTAAGGTGGTGGTCCTGACCACTCAACTGTCTCTGCAATCCAATGGTCTTATCTTGAGAACCACTCTTCTCCCATCTCAGATAAATGATTACAGCTCCTCTCTGTTTTGGCTTGGGGCCATACCCAGCGATGAGCAGGCGTTACTCCTGGCACTGGCTCAAGGGTCATTCCTGGTGAAGTTAGGAGGACCATGTAAGATGCAGGGGATTAAATACAGGTTGGCTGTGTGCAAGGCAAATGCCCTACCCACTGTTCTGTTGTTCCAGCCCGAGTCTAGTTCTTTGTAATGTCCATCAAAACCCTCTTAATTATCCTGTTTAAAAAAATTTTTTTAAGAAAGGAGGTCCAGGGGCCCGGAGATAGCATGGAGGTAAGGCGTTTGCCTTTCATGCAAAAGGTCATCGGTTCAAATCCCGGTGCCCCATATGGTCCCCAGTGCCTGCCAGGAGCAATTTCTGAGCATGGAGCCAGGAGTAACCCCTGAGCACTGCTGGGTGTGACCCAAAAACCAAAAAAAAAAAAAAAAAAAGAAAGGAGGTCCAGAGAGACTGCATTTACTTTGTACTCCTCCAAACCTCATTCAAACCCTTAGCACCAGATACGGCCTATCAAACACCAAAGGTTATTCTTGAGCACAGAGATAGGAATAACCCCTAAGTACAGCTGAGTGTGTTCTCAGCATCCACTCCTGTCTCAAACCTCAAAGGAAGGGGGGTGGGGGGAAGAGGCTGGCAACTCAACTAACGTTCCTCCATTTTCATTGGCTTATTGCTCCAATACCATCCCTACATGGTCCCTCTATTTCTGTGAGTGTGACCAGATTGTTGTGGAGATGCACATGTGCAATTCTAAAGATCTATCTATGGCCATGGAGGTCAGGAAAAGCAGATTTGCCTTCCATGCAGCTGACCCAAGTTTGATTCCATAGCATCCCAGTTGGTCCCCCGATCCCTGCCAGCCAGAGACATGCCCAAAACTAATACCAAAAAAATTGAATTATATTTAAAGGATTTCTAAAGAAGGCAACTATAGAGTGATACTTGTCAGAGTATATGGAAATAAGGGAACTAGTTGATACCTGCCAGGGTTCTGAGGAAAGGAAACAAAAGAGATGGGAGACTGGGAAGTTGTCAGCTTAAGGAAGTCAGTGTGTGTGTGTGTGTG
>PVKC010037467.1:0-12984 GCA_004027635.1 Crocidura indochinensis
ACGTATACAGGAATTTTGGCTTGTCTGCTACTGCTGCCACAAAAATTCTAGAAGGGAAATCCTTCTGATATTCAGTCTCTGCCAGTGTCTCCAGTGGCAGATTCTCTGAGTAACAGCTGCAAATAGTCTGGTAACAAGAATGCACAGATTTTTGCTCCTTTCTTCAACAATGGGAAAAGGTTTGAAAAATGGTAACTGACAAAAAAAAATAATAATAAAAATAAAAAAGAAAGAAAAAAATGGGACCCGGGAGATAGCATGGAGGTAAGGCGTTTGCCTTTCATGCAAAAGATCATCGGTTTGAATCCCGGTGCCCCAAATGGTCCCCGTGCCTGCCAGGAGCAATTTCTGAGCATGGAGCCAGGAGTAACCCCTGAGCACTGCCGGGTGTGACCCAAAAACAAAAGAAAAAAAAAGAAAAAAAGAAAAATGGTAACTGAAATGGCATCGACGGCCAAGCTCTTGATAAGTTTTCAAATAACTCATCATCTCAGGAAATTTATTTATTCCTTCAACACCTTTTACATGTCATTAGATATGATTCTAAAATTGTCTGTGTCAATTATTAAACCTCCGTTATCTTACTCTGATGTTTTTCTTAGTGTTAAATTTATTGTTTTACTTGTTTTATGGGAGGCTACACCTATCTGTACTCAAACTTACTACTGCCTCCTCTATACCCAGGGATCACTACTGGTAAACTCACTGGACCATATTGTATGCCAGGAATCGAACCTGGATTGGCCACATGCAAAGAAGTGCAATACATACTATACCCTTATTTGACTAACTCTCCTATTTTTTTAATTAATTCTCTTCTCCTTCACTTTCCTTTGTTGCTATTATTGTGATAACTTGTCACGCATATACTTGATGTGGTATACACAGGGGTTTAAATACATTTCATTGGGAAGCTTCTGTGCGCACTTGTCAGGGCAACATTCTTTTAGTCATGATACACTTGATGTGGTCATTACACTGCCCTGTGTGTTACCCTCCCAGCTTTGGTGCTTGCCTAGGAACTGTCTGATGATATGCTAAATGCATGTGGGTAGAAACATGGGAGAAACTTGGGTCTTAACACTTTGTTATTGAACCATACCAAATCTTATATGGAGTTTCCATTTCCCTCTACATCTAACTCCCCTCTCACTTCTCTGTTGCCACCACCAACTCTTTCACCAATACTAGGCCAGGGCACATCTTTTGATAGTGTTTGGACTCCTGTCTTTTGGTAACTAGATATATTGGAGTTTTAAGCACTGAACTGTTTTTGCTGTCCAGTGTTGTCCTTAGGAAGAAAGACATGCTATGAAACCATGCTTGCCTGTGTCTATAGCTCCTGCATATTGCTGCAGGTTCTAATTATGCTACTTTTGGGGCATGTAGTGGGGAAAACCATACCTCGGGTAATTAGGGCTCACCCTTTACTGTGTGCTCAGGGAATATTATTGTAGGTTATCTAAGTATGTTCATAAATATAATTTTTGTATCATTTTGGTATTTCAATGCTATGCTTATAGGGAAGGAAAAAACATTGCTTGAAGTCACAGAATCATAGCAATGACAGTTTGTCAATATTTTGTTGATTGAACTTTCAGATATAAATAAATATTCAAAAATTTGGGCCACAATTTAATTATCACTTACTATAATACTTATTTTCTGTGTACTTTATCAACATGTCAAGGCTTAGAAATAATCAATGAAGATTATTGGTATCTTTAGTAGCTTCTTGAATATGATTGAAAAATCCCTCAGGTAATTATGATTCTGGGAGTGTATACTATTAACTATATTTAACAACTCTATGGATTGTTGATAAATTGTAAATAGCTAACAATGCAAGTAGTTATTGGTCATTCAAATGCAAATAAATGTTGACTGGTATATTATAAATTGTACTGTAAAATACTCATTTGAAAGGTCTTTTTTTTAATAACAAGAATTAAAATATAAGTGGTTACAGTGTGCTAGTACAGTACAGTACAGTACAGTACATTTGCCTTGCATGCAATTGACTCTGGTTCAGTTCCTAGATTATCATGGTTCCTCAAACATTCTTGAGCAAATAAAGTAACTTCTGAGAACTGAAGGATGTGGCCCACCTAGCTCATATCTTTTAAATGCTGATTTTATATGTACTATGATTTTGACTTTTTGCAAAGTATACTTGAGCATACATTGCTATGCTTCTCATTCTCATTCTAAGAGTCTAATAGCTAGGTCTTATTTCCATAATAGTTTCTAAAACCAAGAATTAAGTTAAGTGGTTTGCCTGTGCAAGATAAAATTAAGTAGGAAGTGACCACACTGAAATTTAAACAGTAAAATCTATACTTTTAAAGAGCTGTTCTTGAATATTTTAACCTTGCTTTGGAGAAATTTCATTTACTCTGTAAAAACATTAAATTTTTCCAAGATATTATAATATAAAACAGTAAAGACATATATTAGTGTTTAGTATGTGCTAAGCTACTACAAAAAATATACATGTAATCAGATTTTTCATTTATTTATTTATTTATTAATGCATTTATTTCTCTAACTGCTCTTTCCAATCTTTGTGCTAAGCTTCATATTATGGGCTGATCCTTTCAAACCTCATCTTCATTGTCTTTGTGTATTATTACCATATTGTCTTTTATTTTTCTTAAATCCCACAGATGAGTGAGTCTATTCTGTGTCTACCTCTCTCTCTAACTCATTTCAGTCAGCATAATAGTTTCCATGTTCATCCATGTATAGGAAAATTTTATGACTTCATTTTACCTAACAGCTGCATAGTATTTTATTGTGTATATGTTCCACAGTTTCTTTAGTTTCTTATCTGTTGTTGGTCATATGGGTTATTTCCAGATCTGGCTATTGTAAATAGAGCTGCAATAAAATAGGCACACAAAGGGCATTTTTGTATTTTGTGTGTGTGTGTGTGTGTGTGTGTGTGTGTGTGTGTGTGTGTTCTGAGGGCATATAGTTAGGAGTGGTATTACTGGATACTGTGGGAGCTCAATTTCCAGTTTTTTGAGGAATATCCATGTTGTTTTCTAGAAAGGCTGGAATAATCAGGACGATGCAAATCAAAACAACAATGAGGTACCATCTCACATTACAGAGACTGGGATGCATCACAAACAAGAACAATCAGTGCTGGCTGAGATGTGGAGAAAAGGAACTCTAATTCACTGGGTGGAATGTCTTCTAGTCCAGTCTTTCTGTAACTAAAACTTTTAATTCACAGGTGAGAAAACTGAGCATGGAATTTCAATAAGTTACTCAAAATTTTCCATGCTATTTCAAGTTTTTCCCTTTCAGTGTATCTATGCATTGGCTACACATTGGAATTATCTAGAGAGCCCTTAAATCCATTTACCAGAATTTCTTAAGAATTTCCAAAGTGATTCTAATCTGTAAAACTTCATTGCAAGAATGAGAGCACTTAATATTTTGCTTGTTTAAATAAAACTTAAGATAAATTTGATAATTTAGAGTAAGATAATTAAGAAAGTAAGATAAATCTTAAGGTAATTAGGAGAAATTATCACTATTTTTTCAGATATAGTTTAGAAAGGAAATTATTAAGCTGAGATCTATGGAATCTTGAAGGCTGAGTTCTAAAGTATCAAGTAAATTATTTTTGTTTGTATTGCTTTTAAAAAGGCAAGTTCACCTGAAAGGTTTATGACAAAGGACACAGTATACTGATAAACCATTTCAGTAAAATCTAAATGACTTTTACTTGGCTTAATAAATCAGTGAAAAACGCTGTGAAATGAAAGCAGTAACACTTAGACTGGTACTCCTGGGGTGGAGGTCTGGGATGCATATAGAGAACTATGGTGGAGGGAGGTCAACAATGGTGGTGGAAATGGGCCTAATCCACTGTCACTAAGTTCCTGAAATAAAACTGTGAAAGATTTGTAACTCACAATGGTCTCAAAATTTTTTTTTTAAAAAAATCAGTCTTTGCTAAGGAACTACCCTTTTCCAATGAATAAAAAATGTAATTTTAATGGGCTATTAGTATTTTTTATAAATGTCTTCATTCTCTTGCACACAGATGCAGACAAAATGAATAGTTACCTCAAAATCGTTTACAAGCCTTTCTTCTTATTTTAAATATACTGTTTTATTTCAATGTTAATATGCAATAAAAGCTAAAATCCAAAAATTCTTTTCAAGAAATTTTTTCAATAGAGGTATTATATAACTCAATAATAGCCACTATGATGGAAATTCTTGGGTGCAACAGATTTTTGAAGTGGTGAGAAAGAAACCCTCATCTATTGCTAGTAGGAATGCTGCCTGACTCAATTCCTATTGAAAAGTTTACAGGGTTTTTCAGTAAACTCAAAATTGAGCTGTTGTACAACCCAATAATTTAACTTTTGGGTATCTATCCTCAGAACAGTAAAACATTCATCCAAGAGAATGTATGCACAACACTTCATTGCAGCACTAAGAACAAATAGCTAAGAGTCGGAATCAACCTAAATGTCCAAAGACAAGTGGATCATGAAGATGTGATACATATATACAATGGAATACTACATAGCTGTACGGAATGATGAAATCATGTATTTGCTGCAACACAGATGGAACTGGAAGATATTTTATCAAGTGAAGTAAGCCAGAGAGGAAGGAGAAATACAGAATTATTTTATAGATGGTATTTAGAATAACTGAATGAAGAAATTCAATGGCTTAATGATCTCAAATTGTTTCAATTGTCTCAAACAACCTTAGCCACAGAGTATAACAAGGAGAAGGAAAGAAATTGAGTGGAGGAGGAGAAAAGCAAATATAAAAGGATGGAGGCCAGGGGCCAAGTGGTATTTGCATTGGTAGTGTTACAAAAAGGGTGGAATTAAATATCTAAGCTAAAAGTAACAACAATGGATTCAAGAAACCTAAACTTTAACAATCTAAGCTTAAAATGGGCTTGTTATACTGGCATGCTGGGGACAAGGGAGGGTGGTATGGAGTACAGTTGGGGAACATTGTTGGAGGGATGTCTACACTGGTGGTGGAATTGTATTTCATTGTATTCATTGTATTTCTGAAACCCCACTATGAAAGACTTTGCAAACCACAATGTTTCAATAAAATTAAACTAAATTAAAAAAGGGATAAACTAAGTCTCTCAGGTCCTAAATGGGAGGTGAATCATGAAGTGGGAAACCAATCATTTTATGAAAAGAAGGGGAAAGGCCAAAAACAGTAGAGCAGAAATGCAGGAAGAGCACCTTAGGATTTTAATCATGATCTATGCACATTAGTCTCCATTGCTCATATGGCACAATTGACATAAAAGAAAACTAGCCCTTCATCTTTTAATACATTATTTGGTGTCTTTTTTGTTGTTGCTTGCAGTTGAAGAAGACTAACATTTGCCTGACTGTGGAAATTATAATCTATTGCTATTTTATTTAAAAAAACATAGATAGGTAAGCAAATCCAAAGTTTCTGAACAAAACATCTATTTAATTAAATTCAGTGGGGGAATCCACACAATATTATCAGAATCAGATTTTTTTATAAGTTTTTCAGGCATATTATAATCTGCATATCCTATTGAGTTTCTGTTCTTATCTCAACCTAACATGAATTCTAATTTATACATATACATATTATATATAATAGTGTAATATATATATACACTATTAGAATAATTAAACCCTAAGGCACTTAAAGCAAGTTAGTTTTACTACCTTAGCAAATGAAATAAACAAAAAAACCCAAGTCTATCAATGCCTCAAGATTAAGACATCAAAACCCAAAGACACAGCAGTCAATTAACATTTTCTATAGAATACAAATCTTCATACTAAAAGCAACAAAATAAGTTCCTTGCTTTGCTACTCCTCTTTGCCAGTTTTACTCTTATATCTGGTGACTAAGAACCTTAGATGATTTCTGGTTTGATACCACACAATTCCAGTTGATCTTTACTAAAATAAACTGATTTTAAAATATGTTTTTATTTCTCCTTTAATTTTATTTTCATATCTGTGTGTATGAGAGAGAAATAGAGAACATATGCAATGCACTCTGCCAGATCCCTCATTGGCCTTATTTATTGGAGACACAGATCCCCAGATTTTGCTTCAATTTATTTCTTTTTAAAACCCAGAGTTTATAATAATGCCATATTTCTTCCTATAAAACATTAATATAAATTAACTATAATGAAACTAGCCCAAGGATATTAAGAGTTGAATTAATTGAAGGTAGATGACACTGTTGAAAAAGTTTCTCTTATTTGTGCCTGTAGGAAGATAAGAGGAATAAAATTTTATTTAAAAATTCATTTAGAGGCTGGTCGAATGGCAGTGGTTTATCAGAACTTATTAAAATTAATATCACAAAAATTGGTATATAACCCCCAACTGTTCAATTTGACTGGTTTTAAAAATTCATTTAGAGAAGGGGCTGGAGTGATAAGGCACAGTGGTAAGGCATTTGCCTTGCATGCAGCTGACCCAGAAGGGACAGATTTAATCCCCATCATCCCATATGGTCCCCCAAGCCAGGAGCGATTTCTGAGCACATAGCCAGGAATAACTCTTGAACATCACTGGGTGTGTTCCAAAAACTAAAAATAAATCTAGTTAGAGAAATAACTACACTAACAACTATTATGACAATGGTTGGAGTGAGAGAAGTAGAATGCCTGTCTGGAATAGAGGTAGGGAGTGAGGGAGAATGAAAATGGGGGACATTGGTGATGGAAAGATTGCACTGGTGAATGGGGGATATTCTTAGTTTTTATAATTGAAATCCAATGACAAACATTGCCGGAGACCAAACCCTAATATGGAATTCAGCAGGACAAGCTAGTCTGTGTGGCCTGAATATGTAACCTAAGGCATTAGCTATTAATTAAGCCCAAGAGCTCAAAGAAATACCACAGTGTCCTATCAGTCAGAGATTCCAAGAAGCTTGAGACATCTTTGAAGCTTCATTAGCTTAGGGTGAGACGATTCCTGTGTAAAGATGACATATAAAGATTACCCACAAGAATGACCTCTGCAATGCAGGCAGTTCCATCCTTCTTTCTCTCCACCCTCTGTATAATCGTGCTTTAAAAGAGCATGTACCAATCAATAAACTGAAACCTTGATAAGACATTTTACTAGGTCTCCTTCTCTTCTTTCCCCCCATTCACTTTTCAGGCTGGGATCCCTCTATACCCGTGAATAACCCATCCTGCGGGCCAGAACAAAACATGTTTGTAATCATGGAGCTTAAATAAAGATATAAAAATAATCCATATTTATGTTTCTATCAGGAGTGTGAGAATCCCTGAGGGGGATTAGTTCCTAAGTGAATTTATTGATCACATCTACAAATTTAGATTTTATCATAATAATACTACTTGTTATTTGTTATTAATGGGGTTTCTACTGCCTATTAAATATTTTATCCTCATTTTTATTATATTATCTTTAACTTTCTTGGAAGAATATTATGATGAACTGAGACTTGGAGAAGTCAAGTGGGTCCAGTTAAAAAACCTGTAGTACTTGTGCTTTTCTATTATGTTGTAGGAACAATTCCTACTTCACAGCACACATACAATGTACTTTCATTCCCAATTCCTGGTCACTGTTCCAATAGTCCGCTCTTACACTTGTAATACAAAGTTTAATAAAGTCACATTGTTTTTTATGCTGCTTCTCCTTAGTATGTCTTTTTTTATTTTAATTTTTGTTTTTTGGGGCCACACCTGGTGACGGTCAGGGGTTATCCATGGTTATGTGCTCAGAAATCGCTCCTGGCTTGGGAGACATTTTGGGATGCCAGGGGATAGAATCATGGTCCATCCTAGGCTAGCAAGTACAAGGCAAAACACTTTACCTCTTGTACCATCACTCCAGCCCCAGTATATCTATATTTTTATCTAGTTCTGACTTTTCAATACACTTTGTAGTGTTTTTCAATAGTGACCCCCCAAAAAATTTGTTCCTGGAATAATGCCTCTTTAGAGAAAAACGTACTATTGTATTCACTCTGGCTTCTGTTTGCAATTGAATGCTTTCCATTGAGTTAAGTATAAAAAGGATTATTACAAGTTATTTTATGACTCACAAAACTATTGGAAGGGCTATGAGAGCAAGGTAAATTATTAGGAACAATTTCAAAATTTTAAAATCACACAATTTCTTTTGGGCTAAAAATCCCAATCTTTTTCCTGATATTTTTGCAGCAAACTGATGAGAGGAGAATTTTGAGGGGGACATATTACAACTTTCATGTTGCTGCCACAATTATCAGTTACAAAACAAAAATCTCTCTTATTGTATTCTGCTCTTGTAGGTGGAAGGTAGAAGGGGGTCATTTGGGGGCAAAGTGGGGAGGCATCTAACTTGGGTCTCTTGCATGTTTCAACCCAGGGGGTGGCGAAAAAGTTCGACACAAACGACACAAAGAGCCAAAATATTAAACTGTGAGAGTCAGAGAGCCACACCACGCAGTGATCTGCCAAAACAGACAAACGCATCTAATTTTAACAATAATATATGAAACACATACTCCATTTTGCCACTTTGAGTAAGGGTAAGAATCTTGCAGTGATGGTGAGGGTGTGCTGCGTCCTCCACACTAAGAACTAACGGCAAGATGTGACACAACATGTGACACAAGGGTCCCCTGTTTGCTGGCCTGTGCAGTTGTTTCCGAGGAATGGGAGATGGGGTGACGCAGACTGGGGTGGGACTCGGGGCTTGGAGATCTCTCCTCAGAGGACCCTCCTCAGAGGCAGTAGAACAAAATCCAAACCTGGCAAAGAGCCATAGTATACAAAATAATGATAAGAGGCAAATAGTTACATGATTTTGGCTGGGAGCCACATGCGGCTTGAGAGCAGCGTGTTCGCCACCCCTGCTTTAGCCCTTTGCTCTATCTTCCCACCCCCACCCCAGAATGAATACTTGAACTTTTCAATAATTCATTTTTAACTTGCATTTTTAAATTAAAGTCCTTTGGTATAAGTGTTTACATTAGAGACATGGACTCTTGGTTTGCTCTTCCTGCTACCTCCTGGGACATGTTCAAGGCCACTTGTTCCTTACACCTAATCCCCTTCTCCTGCCCAACAACAGTGCAGTTACCTCGCCCTCCTCTGGTGCTTCTGGGAATGGGTGTGAGACTGACTTGGGATTGGTTTTTGCCAGAGGCATGCGTCTGGGTATACTCAGCAGATTTCGAGGACCATCCAAAGTTTTTTTAGTGGGGTGACTTGGCAGAGCCAGCCTTTTACCTCTATTTTGGTTCGAGCTATTGGGTGTGCCAGTGGCAATACTGCTGAAGTTGCCCAGCTTCGGTGGATTTGGTAGCAAAAAAAAAAGAGTAGCCTTATCCAACTTTTGAAGCCTGTGGTTTAGGAGGCAGGGCTTGCCTACCAAGGTTCGGTCTAGTGTTTGCACTGTGTCCCACAGTCACAGTGCAGCATCCAAAAAAAAAAAAAAAAAAAAAAAAAAAAAAAAAAAAAAAAGGCAAAACACTGTAGTGCTGCTGTATCAAGTTGTAGATACGATCCTACAAAGACACATGTCTGCACAGGTGCCTTGCATTTTCATTCTGTAACTGGATCAACAGATTATTCAATGAAGTCCAGCTTCCTTTTGATTTAGTTTTAAATCAAAAGTCTTTGATTAAGAATACTCAGTTGAGGGGCTGGAAAGGTGGCGCTAGAGGTAAGGTGTCTGCCTTGCAAGCGCTAGTGTAGAATGGACCGTGGTTCGATCCCCCGGTTCCATATGGTCCCCCCAAGCCAGGAATGATTTCTGAGCACATAGCCAGGAGTAACCCCTGAACGTCAAACGGGTGTGGCCCCAAAACAAACAAAAACAAAACAAAACAAGAAAAACCCAGAAAACAAGAATACTCAGTTGATGGAAGACAAACTACACTATGCACTCTGGTTAGAAGAGACTCTGGGAGATGAGTTTTCTGCCTTTCCAACCTTCTTTCTACCGAAAAGAGATTGGAATGCTTCACTGACCTAAGCTTTCCATTTTATCTGCCAAAATAGTAGTGACTCAAGCACCCTGTGTTCCCTAAATACTGAGGTGCAAAGCCTGAATGCTTAATCCACCTCAGCTTGTTCAATTCCCAGTTCACATTACAGGATCTGACATACATTAATATTACAGTATTTGTAGTTTTTTAATTTTTTTCTTTTATTGAAGCAATTGTGATCTACTTTATACTTCAACTAATTCATAGTTGAATTTCAGATATACAATTAGTTAGGCCCTTCACACCACCAGTGTCAACCTCCCTCCACCAATGGCTCCAGAGTGCATCCTCTACCACCACTATTTGCTCTTTAAGTTTAGATTGTTAAAGTTTAGGTTGGTTCTAAACCTGATTCTTTTATTGTTGACTTTGGCTTGGATATTTACTTCTGTCCTTATTTATTTCCTGCCAATGCATCCAAGACCACTTGGCTCCTGGCCCCCATCCTTTCTTGGATCTTTTCTTCTTAGTTTTATAGAAAAATGCAGGAAATATGGTAAAATAAAGTAATCCATGTCCCAACGTTTGATGAAAAAGCAGAAGCCCCAATTTGAAAAATAAGAGATCAAGAAAATACAATAAAAAAGATGTGTGTGGCACTTTTTTTTTAAATAGGCAGAGCAAAATATGGGGAAAATAGAAAGAAAAAAACCTTTGGCCTAAAAACAGGGAGACTTTATCCATGAAGCGTCCTGGCATAAGACCAACTACAAGCTCTGGGCATACTAAGTCGTCTAACCACAAAGTCTTCTTCTGTGGTCCCAGTAAAAACTCTTCACAATCATAGTAGTCATGGTCGGGTTTCTGTAGTTAGAGATCCTGGTTTTTGTATAGATCCTATGTCGAAGTCAGAGTGACATGGAGTGTCTTCTGCTTTCCCTGCCCTGAAAGCAGGTTGTTACTGTGACCAAATCATATGAACACACTCTGGAGTAAGTCAATGGCAGAACAGCATTAGGGCCTTCCCTGGTAGAAGTCTGATTCCTGGTTCTGGTAGAGAAAACCATATCCAAGGTTCAGAGGTTAATGACCAATGTCCAATCTTCTGAAGTGTAATTCAAGTCACTATGCCAAGTATTCAGGGTGTAATATAAATATACTGCAATATAAATTTATATGTTCCTATCCCTATCAGATAGGAAGTTGTTTTCACACATAGATTTTCCCATTTTAATGTGCCTATGCAAAAATGAACAATGCCACATAGTACTACTGGTGCATATTGGGGTAAAAATAACAAGCTAAACAATTCCAAAAACTTGGTTCTAACACGAACTTGAAACACTAACGAAAGTTATCTACTAGAATTTCCTATTAAATATATACAAAAAAAGGAATGGGGAAAACTGCTACTACATAAGATAGGCAATAAGAGTAATACTTATTAAGGAAACACATCTGAAGAAATATTTGAGGGAGATATACATGTCCCCTTTAAGTCTTTTGAAATAGTCTGGATGTGGGGATAAAATTGGGAGCACAACTTTAGCCTATGACATGGTCTTGTGGAGTCTGAGAAGAGGCTCCCAGCAGTTACATATCAGGAAATTTTCTGAAGCTAGGGGCTTCTCAGAACCGAAACCTGATAATGAGCAATAGTCCACAGTGAAGGGAAGTGAGGGAAAAGGGGCTGCTGAGAGCAAATCAGTAGCAGCAGCAGTGGCAGCTTCTTCTTGGGCTGAGGCAAGGTGGGTTGGGGATCTGTATTTTCCCTTTGGGAGCTGGTTGGCACCTACTTGGGGTGGGGAAAATGTTCCTGGTACTGAAGACTTAAGGGCTGAGGGTAAAAAGGGTTAAGTGAGAGGAAATAACAGATTGGGGGTAAGAGAGTGAAGGGTTAGAAAAGGATTTTTAAGGTGGTAAGCAGAGGGTGGAGGGGTTATATATAGCAGGGGGTTAGGACAATATACAACATAGACATTTTGTATATTACAGAGGGAAATTAGACATTGAGGTGGCCCACACATACACTCATGCACACACATAGACAGACACTGAGGATTGATCCATGGGTTACAACTGAAAATCTGACCCAGGTGGAATAGATCACAATACTTAAAAATATATAAAGCCGGCAAGTTAGATGTAAAGGTTTTCCATTTTCTCCAGGGGTCCTCAAACTTTTTAAACAGGGGGCCAGTTCACTGTCCCTCAGATCGTTGGAGGCCGGACTATAGTAAAAACAAAATCTATGAACAAATTCCTATGCACACTGCATATATCTTATTTTGAAGTGAAGAAACAAAATGGGAACAAATACAGTATGTGGCCCACGGGTCGTAGTTTGAGGACCACTTTATCTAGGCCAAATATCATTGGTGAGGGTAAACTTTACTAAAGAAAGGCTTCATGGGTTAGATTGTGTATAAAGCATTCTTTTTTTTTGTTTTTGTTTTTGTTTTTGGGTCACACCCGGCAGTGCTCAGGGGTTACTCCTGGCTCCATGCTCAGAAATTGCTCCTGGCAGGCACGGGGGACCATATGGGGCACCGGGATTCGAACTGATGACCTTTTGCATGAAAGGCAAACGCTTTCCCTCCATGCTATCTCCTGGGCCCCAAAGCATTCTTAAAAACATTCATGATTTTCAAGTAATGAACAATCTAGGTTTATTCCAAGTCTTAGTTATTGTACTGAGTGCTGCAAGGAACAGTGGCATGCATACATTCCTTTGGATAAATGTTTTTCTGTCCTGGAATAAATACCTAAGAGTGGGATTTCTGGGACATATGGCATCTCAATTTTCAGTTTAGTGAGAACCCTCATACTGTTTTTCATAGGGGTTGAATCAGGTGGCATTGTCACCAGCAAGAAAGGAGAGTTCCTTTCTCACCACAATCTTGCCAACAGAGATTGTTCCCAGTATTTCTGACACGTGCCATCCTCGCTGATGTAAGATGATATCTCATTTTTGTCTTAATTTGGATTTCCCTAAGGATAAGTGATGATGAACAATTTTTT
>PVKC010037468.1:0-12969 GCA_004027635.1 Crocidura indochinensis
GTCTACCTGCTATACTAGTTCTCTGGTGCCAGGTATTTTTGTCAAAGCCATTTTTAGGAACAAAAATATATAAATTGTCAGAATCTTAAAAATAACTTAAAATAAAAACAATATAAAGTAAAAAATAAGGCACCAACAATGAACATGTATCTGCTTTCTTGTTGTTCGTAGATTTTCTTTGTATAAAGTTATTGTTCTTACTGTTTTATTGTGTGTCTAATTGAATTATTCTATTCAGTTTTAATTTAGAATTATTAATATCTAGAAAAATAATTGTTGGATTCGTTGCTTTCCATGAATCATTTTTCAGCAGATATTCAAATGTGGCTTATGTCAGAAAGTAGTCTGGGGCAATAGACAGCTAGCATATCATGTTCAGGAAATAATGTCAAGTGGACTCTCATATTTCCACAATTCTGGGGCTATTTTTTAGTTTATGTTATACCCTGTACCGCTAGGCACTTATAATTTTGATTGATTCCTGTCTCAAAGATATAAAAACAGAAATCAACTTATGTTTCTAGTTTTTGTATGATTTTAAAACTTATTTATTCTAATTATAAGCTATAATTATAACTTCTTTTATTATACTTTATAACTCCAAATTATAATCATAAATTCTTCTAATTATAAGTTTAATTATTTTTAGCATAACATATGACTTTTCAAAAATGTTAAATGAGTTATTCCTGATTTAGTACCAGACTATTTATTCATGCATTTACTTAAAAGGAAATAACTGCGTAATCTTTTATTATAACTTATGGGTCAAATTCTAGAGCAGTCCTCGAAATTAATGATATCAGAATCATTTAGCATATTTGTAAAAATACATTTTTAAAAATGTGAGCCACCTTTTCTCTTTTTGACTCTATCCCTCCATCAGAGTATTATTTATTATTCTTGTTATTTTTCCTGGAAGATTATGAAAGAGGAACTTTCTGGATCATATTATAAGCACAGAACTGGAGTCTGGGAAAGAAAACAAGTTTATGGTTATTTGAGAAAACATTCATTATTTTCAGTTGTAAAGTTGGTTATTTTTCTTTTCTTTCTTTTTCTTTTGGTTTTTGCGCAACACCTGGTGATACATAGGAGCTACTACTCCTGATATGTGCTCAGAAATCGCTCCTGGCTAGGGGGACCATATGAGACTCCAGGGATCAAACCCAGATCCGTCCTCAGTAAGCCACTACAAGGCAAATGCCCTACGCTGCACTATCGCTCTGGTCCCAAGTTGGTTACTTTCAGAACAACCAACGTCTTCACTTTTTGCTTTTACAGGAATAGAATATATATAGTAAGGCTTTCTTTCAGAATTAGAATTGACAGGAAATTTTAGCTGTACTCAGTGCTGCTGAGAAAATGGCTGAACACTAGTGTTTTTGATCTCTGTAAACAGTGACTTTACAGATTGAAAGCAATACTAAGACTGAAAGAAAATTGTGTGCTGGACTTTATGGGAAACAAATCACAGCAAGCTTCGCAGATCAGATAGGAACTGTAGGACAAAAATTAGCACATTTTTGTAAACAGCTACATGATGTGTTACCATGACTCCTTATCTGTTACGTAATTTTCCTATATCCCCATGCGCCTCATAGCAATTGTAGGTACAGGCAGCCAAGGACTCTTGATGCCTAATGCCTTCTTTTGTGGGTACAGGCAGCTAAGGACTCCTGAGCTTGGTGCCCTCCCTGAGTTAGCATCGAGAGACCTTGCCTGCCTATACCCACAAAGTACAGTCAGGGAAATGGAGAAATTGCCAATGTGGGTGGGCTTATGCTGTCTACAATTCAAAGTCCTTTTTCAGTTACATTAATAGTTAGCTTGTTTTAGAAAATAATTTAAATGGAAGAGCTATTACCTGAGATGCAAATGTTACATAGAAATTCTTATTGTAATAAAACCCAAGTCAGAAAGAGGAAGTAGCGAAGTAAATAAAGCTGGTATATGATTTAGAATATCTTTATCTTAGATGTTAACAAGCTGTGGTCCATGTGCCTATTCTAGCTCACTCTATTTTGCTATGATTTACTAAATTCTAGTCATTGTTTTAAATTCTTAAATTATTGGAGAAAATTTATTCTATGACATGTAAAAATTATTTGAAATTCAAACTGCAACATTCATAAAAAGGTGCAGAGCATGTTTATATTTTTATCTTTTATATATGGATATTTTTGGTCATTGATAGCAGAGTTGAGCTGTTGTAATGCAGATAGCATATGAAATTGAAAAACATAGCATATTTGTTATTTCATTTTATGTAAAAAGTTGGCAGATCTTTCATCTCATTCATGAATTTTGGCATTTATTGAAATATTGAAATTCAGGGCATTAGAACTTAAACTTTCAATTTTCAACTCATTATTCAGATTTATTTTGTTCTTATAAACAGATTTGTTTTGATTTTTTAATCATCAAAAAACTTCTCTGAAATTAACAACTTCTTAACTTGTCACTATACCTCATTACAGAAACATGTGGAGCTCATTCAAAATCTATGAGAGCTGCCTATCCAACCAAAACCTTCCCAAATCATTATACCATTGTCACGGTAAGTCTCTTTGGCCCACTGAAAAGACAAAATGGCCAGAGGGAAACAATAAATCATATCAGATAAGGTTAGGAAGGAACTGACTGAGACCCACTGAAACATTTGAATAGTACATCTAAGGCACTGCAGATAGTACACTTTCTAGTAATGCAATTTACCTGACTTCAATCCCCGACACCACATTTGGTCCCCAGAGTACTGGCAGGTAGGATTTTTGAGCTTTGAGCCTAGTATGAGCCCTGTGCACAGTCAGGAGAGGAAAGGGGAAGGGAGAGAAGAAATCACACACACACACACACACACACACACACACACACACACACACGCACGCACGCACGCACGCACGCACGCACGCACACAGATGTAGAGAAAAAGAGAGGGAGGAAGTTAGAAAAAGAGCAACAGACATAGACAGAAAGAAAGAGAAAGGGAGGGAGGGAGGGAGGGAGAGAGGGATTGTTTTCCTCCAGAGAGGGGACAGATAAAAGACTGAATACAGGAATTCTGCCTACCAGGTGTTATAAGTGGGTGCCTTCATTCAGATAATTTAAATTAAAAAGGGCCCTCAGATCTTTTCCTATCCCCTCCCACCCTTGGACTATCAACTGTAGCTAAACTTGTTTATTTCTTGAATGTCTTCATACCTGACAGACCTCTTTTTTAGTCTTCATTACTAGAAATTTTATTGTGTCTTTACTTTGCATTAAGTCTTTTATTATAGAATAGTAATTATAACATACATATTTCAACCCTTTAGTAATTATATATTTGATTATATGCTGCTATAGACCAAGATGAAACTATAGCAGATATATTTTGTATATTTATATTTGTGTATATATTTTAATATATATTTTAGCATAAGCCATATATCTACATATACATCTACATATATATTTACTCAGGTATTGAAGGATGTGAATTATAGATCTTAAGCTATTTCAGTTTAAAACCTTTATGAACATATAGCTTCATATTAAATTTTTCAAAAATTCTCATTTTAGGGTTTATATCCAGAATCACATGGTATCATTGACAATAACATGTATGATGTAAAGCTCAACAAGAATTTTTCACTTTCTTCTAAAGAGAAAAATGACCCAGCTTGGTGGCATGGACAACCAGTATGTACAAACTATATGTGGCACCAAAGTGAATTCTACTTTCTAGTATTAACTATGGATCATTTTTATCTTTCTCTTCCTAGAGTTTGACATAATATTTCTAATTTCTAAGAGTTGAGAATGAAAAATATTTCATCACTATTTGTAATTAAAATTTGACTCTTCTTTTTGTTTTGTATCTTTTTGGGCCACACCTGATCACGGTCAGGGTTATTCCTGGCTATGTGCTCAGAAATCACTCCTGGCTTGGGGAACCATATGGGATGCCAGGGGATCGAACTGTGATCCGTCCTACGTTAGCACACGTAAGGCAAGCGCCCTACCACTTGCGCCGCTACTCCGACGCCAAATTTGAGTCTTTTAAGCATTTATGATTTCCTATATTATGTTAAGTCAACACAATATGGGTATTAATTATAAGTATATAAATCTGTAAGTTACTTGGCAAGAATGCATTTCTTTTTTTCTTTAATTTTAATGGTAAAGAGTATAGTTTTATTTAAGAAATATGAGAGAGAAGACTGGAGTGATAGTAAAAAAAATGGGACATCTACTTTGTACATGACTGAACAGGGTTTGACACCCAGCACTTTGTATGATCTCCTGAGCACTGTCATGAATGATCCCTGTGCACCCAGTCAGGAGTAAGTTCTGAGCACAGCTAGGTTTTCCCCAAAAACAAAAAAGGAAATAAATCAGAAAAAATAAAGAAAGAAGTTTGAGAGGAAAGAACAATAGAAAGTGTCTTGTAACATAACAGATGAGAAGCTATGTGTACTCTGAACTGGGATGTCTGCATTTTCAGAATGCAGTGCAATTGTTCTATAACTTTTTTTTTGTTTTATAACTTTTTAAAAGAAAAGAAGAAAACAAAAATTTTATGAATTTGAAAAAAATTTTTAAAAATACCTTACTTTAATCTTTGATTTTATTGGTAAATTCCTAAAAATTGTATTTCTAAATTGCTACAAAGAAAAGTTTTCAAAAATGTAAATAAATTTTAATAAATGAATAAAATAAGCACTAATTAAAATGATTCTGAATCTGTTTCTTCTCTAAATGATGATTCTCTTGACTTCTACTTAGCTGAAATTTTCTCTTTTTATAGGTTTGGCTAACAGCAATGTACCAAGGACTGAAAGCAGGTACCTACTTTTGGCCAGGATCAGATGTAGCTGTAAACGGCTCCTTTCCAACTAGATACATGGTTTACAACAGGTACTAAAGCTTTTGTAGATTATGGTTTCATCTAGGCAGGGATGATTACCATATTATTGTGTTCTTTCAGTTTGGAGGTCAAAATTGTTGAAAATATCATTGATTCCCTTCTCTTATACTCTTTGCCTATCTTATCAGTAAATGAGTATAGCTTGGATTCAAAATATATGCAGTCTAAGACATTATTTTTACGTCCTAGGACTTTGGTTTTATATACCTTTGTTTTAGTTTGCCTCATTACGTGCCCGCATACAGCTGTTTTTGCACATTCTTTTTTTTCCCTATTGAATCACTTAGAATTGAAAATTACAACATAGTTCATGATTGGATGTCATGTATACAATGTCCCCACACCAATACCTTCACTAGTACCCATTTCTCTCCACTAATCCCTCTAATTCATTCATAGATTTTCAGTCAGAATAAATGTTTTTTAAGAAAAATGAAGTCAATTATGACACTCAGGCAAAATAAAAATGGAGTTTAGCAAACAAGTTTATCTGAAGGAAAACATGGTAATACTTTTGAGTAATATTAAATAATTTTCAATTTTTGAATACTATATAAAAATATTACCTGAAAATAGAACCTAACTTTTTTTTTGTCTTTTTGGGTCACACCCGGCAGTGCTCAGGGGTTACTCCTGGCTCCATGCTCAGAAATTGCTCCTGTCAGGCACGGGGGACCATATGGGGCACCGGGATTCAAACCGATGACCTTTTGCATGAAAGGCAAATGCCTTACCTCCATGCTTTCTCCCGGGCCCCATAGAACCTAACTTTTGAGTAAAAATAGTGGGATGATTTTTGATTTGAGTAATTAAAAGCTATTTATTGCTGTTTTAGGAGTATTCCATATGAAGAGAGGATCTTTCAGTTGTTAAATTGGCTGGACCTTCCCAAAACTGAAAGGTAATATCAAGCATCAGAAATGTGCTGGCACAGTAAAATTTTATGGCTCTACAGTCACACTTAAAAAAGTAAAAAGACGTCCAAAACAATAGTACAGAGTTCAGGGTGCTTGCCTTACATGTGGCCAAATGTGTTTGATTACCAGCATTCCAGATGGACTCCCATGCTCTCTGGGTATGATCACTGAGCACAGAGCTAGCAGTAAACTCTGAGCACTGCCAGGTATGGGCCCAAAACAAAGAAACAAAAATTAAATTACCATTTAGCGAGGGCATAGAGATATTATAGAAGATAACATGTGTGTCCCTAATTCCTCCAAATAAATAAATAAATAAACAAAAATTAAATTACCATTTAGCGAGGGCATAGAGATATTATAGAAGATAATATGTGTGTCCCTAACTCCTCCAAATAAATAAATAAATAAATAAATAAATAAATAAATAAACAATCATTTGGGAGAGAAAACCTTGACAATATCTTTTAAAGGGTACCTTTCAATAATTATTACTTGGAACAGTGGCATTTTGCTCTCAAGAATGTGATTGACACAGTGGAACAATACACATTGAGCTATTTGAACAAAAAAATAGAGACAAATCTCACCCAAGAATTGAGGACTGGCAGCAGAACGGATAATAATAGAACTTAAAGCTGCGTTCTGAGGAATGACTTAATGGAGCCTGAAGTTCCAGTTGATAATGTTCCTAGCAATCCAGTGAAAGAGGTAGATTCCTGGAAACTAATGCACAGAAAAAGCATCAAGAGCAAGGCAATTTTATTATTGAGTCAGAACAGTACTTACTGAAATTTTGTTTATATTCTCATATCCTCTGGGAGCTATTGGACCTGCATAACAAAGCAGAGTAAGAAAAATAGTGACCACAACACTCTAAACCTATGAAACACTCAAATTCAACTTATACATTTATTGTAAATGGATAATGTTTTTGTCTGCTTCACTTTTATTTCTAGACCTGATTTTTACACCATTTATGTGGAAGAGCCCGATTCTGCAGGACATGACACTGGACCAGTGAGTGCCAAAGTAAGTAAAAACAAAATATCACCACCACCACCCCCACCAACAAAAAAACCCAGAAACAAAGTAGGGACCTGTATAGCTGCAAAGGATCAAGTGCAAAAAGGATAGTGGGATAGCCAGGCACACAGCTCAGCTTCCAGGAAGTAGTTGAGAGAGAGAGAGAGAGAGAGAGAGAGAGAGAGAGAGAGAGAGAGAGAGAGAGAGAGAGAGAGAGAGAGAGAGAGAGATAATGTAGCTGAAACCCCAGATGACATGGACCAGCTCTCCAGGGGAGCCAAGAGTCCACTTGTAACACACAAAAGGAGACCAGGCAATGATGACCATGAAATAAAAGAATAGACATGGAAGTGAATATCAGGAATGTTTGATCCACTTCTTTGGAAGTAGGTAATCATGAGTAATCCTGAGAGGGAGTGCATTGAATATGTACAATGCTTTGGGGAGTATTTCCATTTAAATGATGTTAATTCTCCCTATCCATGAGCATGATATATTTCTCCATTTCCTTGTGTTCTCTTTTATATTATGAAGTAGTATTTTGTAGAATTTTTTGTATAGATCTTTCACTTCTTTAACTAAGTTGGCTCTGAAGGTCCTTCATTTTCTGAGTCACTATTGTGATTGAGATTATTCTTTTTAATGTTTCTTCTTTTTAATTATTTGTATATAAAAGCATCATGAATTTTTGTATAGTAATTTTGAAACTTTGCATATCACTTTCTCCAGAGTGATCAGATCCTACTGTCATTGTCCTATTAGACACTTCTCTACTCTAGCTACATTCACAGCTCTTTCTACCCTGGGAAGATCTCCTGACCCTTATCTCTATTGTCTCTGGGTATTATTTCTGTTTTTCTTATATTACACAAATAATTGAGATTGTTCTATACCTATCATCTTTTTTCTTTTTTTAACCCTCTCAAATTTAATATATAACAATCACTTATATAACAATCATTTATATAATATATAATAATCATAGGGGTTGAACAGACTTAATTTAAAATGAACAAAAACAAAACAAAAATAAAACAAGTGGAGACATGGAGTCCTGTACAGAGACCGAGACAGAAGGAGTGACAAAAGGAATAGCTGAAGGGACAGTAAAGACGAAGACAAAGGAGGAGCAGGGCAGAGATGGTCCTTCTGTCAGGGCTCTTGGCTGGACATCTGCTTCAAGTAGGTTTCCTGCAGGTACTTCTTGAAGGCTGGAGGATTTTTCCAGGGCTCTGCTGCATGCGTGTTCAAAGGGCTGTCGCTGTTGGGTTCTCCTAGTAGGCTCTGGATGGATAGCAAGATGGTCCTGACGTCGTCGAAAGCAGACCACTTATCTTTCAGGATATCCAGGCAGATGTTCCCATGTGTGTCCACATTGGGGTAGTAGCAGGGTGTGAGGAACTTGACTGTAGGTGTGTTGTAAGGATAGCCGCTGGGGAACTCCAGGGAAAGCTTATACCTAGGTCCTCATAGACCGTGCCAGCAGCTCCATGGATGGTCCCTACCCACTTGAAAAGGTTGTCTGACTCAGGAAAGGCAGAAATCCCTTTGTCACCAGACATCATAAAGGTCACAGTTCCTGTTGTAGCCTCTTCCCCATGGGGCCCTGGGCAGTGCCTCTACTGGGCTCAGCTCCTTTAAGGGCAGCGGTGACGCTGGTGGCGGCAGGGTCACAATTTTGGGAGGTCATCCCAGCCTCATTTACTCTCATTTTACTCAACATAATAGTCTCCATATTCCTCCATGTATAAACAAATTTTATGACTTCATTTTTCCAAATGGTTACATAGTATTCTATTGTGTAGATGTACCACAGTTTCTTTAGCCAATCATCTGTTGTCAGGCATAATCTGGGTTGCTTCGAGATTCTGGCTATCTTAAACAGTTTTGAGATGAACACAGGAGTGTAGAGGATATTTTTGTATTGTGATTTTGTGTTCCCAGGAGAGGTATTGCTGGATCATATGGAAGCTCAATTTCTAGTTTTCTGAGGAATTTTCATGTCATTTTCCAAATAGACTGGATCAGTCTTCATTCCCATCAGCAGAGAATGAGAATTCCTTTTGCTCCTTTCCATACCATAACTGGTTGTTCTAGATTTTGTGATGTATTCTAGTCTCTGTGGTATGAGATGATATCTCATTGTTTTTTATTTGCAATTCTTAGGTGATTAGTTAATGAGGAGCATTTTTCCTTGTGCCATTCGGCCATCTGTAGTTCTTCTTTGAGGAAATGTCTGTTCATTTCTTCTCCCCAGTTTTGGATGGGGTTATATTATTTTCTTGTCAAGTTCAATCAATACTTTTTTTTTGGTTTTTGGTTTTTGGGACACACCCGGTGATGCTCAAGACACATCCTAGTTATAATGATGAATCCCACAGATAGAGATAGAATATTAAAAGCAGCAAGATCAAAAAGGAAATTACATACAAAGGAGAATCATTAATATATATAGCAAACATGTTACAAGGAACTCTCGACACCTGCCCAGCGGTTCCCGACTGAGAAACTGTGAGTGTTGCTTGTGCATGTTTTTTTTTTTTTTTTTTTTTTTTACTGTCCTGTCTCCTGAACCTCTCGGGAGTGGACCGAAAAGGGCCCAGAAAAATTGCTCTCCCAGAGGCTCATTCAAGCTGGGCCGGAACACCAGGGAACTGCTTCCAATCGTGAAAACCAGCGATAAGCAGAAAGGCAGATTGCAGGTTGCCTGTTTGTGATGTCAGGCCGGGAAACTCTATGCCTGCCCAGTAGTTCCTGACTGTGAGAAACTGTGAGTGTTGCTTGTGCATGTTTTTTTTTAATATCCTTTCTCCTGAACCTCTCGGGAGTGGGCTGTAAAGGGCCCCGAAAAATTGCTCTCCCAGAGGCTCATTCAAGCTGGGCCGGAACACCAAGGAACTGCTTCCAATCGTGAAAACCGGTTATAAGGAGCCATTGAACTCTGCTGGAACTCTGATGCCAGCACCTTTCTCTGACTGTCTCCTGTGCTCTGCTGCATTCTCGGCCTGAATTAATCCCGTGTGTGGCTTCATCTGAGGATAGCTAGCCTTCCCTGGAGGTGAGTTGATACACCCAGAAAGGGACAAGCCAGAGGAGCTCACATCATTTAGCCAATGAATGCAACCACAACACGTAGAAAACCCCACAATACAAGTTTGACAATGGGGAAACACTCAGGCCAGCACCAGACATAGAGAATGAAGATGGCAACTCTGATGACCAGAACATGGCCGGCCAACTAGTCAGTCTCTCAGATAAGGAGTTTAGAATCAAAATACGTAAGATGTTCAAAGAACTCAAAGAAAGTATAGAAGAGAACACTAATAAGAATCAAGAGAATATGAAGATAGAAATCAGAAAACTTCAAACTGAAATTTCAGGTCAAATAACAGGTCTGAAAAACTCAGTAGATGAATTGAAGAAAAAATTGGATGACCTTTCCTACAGGTTAACAGAAACTGAGGAAAGAATTAGTACACTGGAAGATGAGATGAATAACAACTCTATACAGCAGAAGAGATTGGAAGAAAGCCTTAAAGCAAATGATCAAACAATGGAAAAATTATTCAAATAATGGGAAAAGATGACAAGCTCAACAGAAACAACTTAAGAATCACTGGAGTCCCAGAGACCCAGGAAGAAATTCTCTAGGAAGAATCAATAGTCAAGAACATTATTAAAGAGAAACTACCAGAGCTAAAGAATACATGTGACCAAATCCTGCATGCCCGAAGAGTACCAATTAAAAGAGACCCCAGGAAAAACACCTCAAGAAACTATTCACTCAATATTCATCAGATAAGGGGCTAATCTCCAAAATATACAAGGCACTGACAGAACTTTACAAGAAACGTCTAATCCCATCAAAAAACGGGGAGAAAAATGGACAGACACTTTGACAAAGAAGAAATACAAATGGCCAAAAGACACATGAAAAAATGCTCCACATCAGTAATCATCAGGGAGATGCAAATCAAAGCAATTATGAGTTACTACCTCACACCACAGAGATTGGCACACATCACAAAGAATAAAACAAGCAGTGTTGGCGGGGATGTGAGAGAAAGGAACTCTTAATCCACTGCTGGTGGGAATGCGGTCTAGTCCAACCTTTATTGAAAGCGATATGGATATTTATCCCAAAACTGGAAATTGAGCTCCTTTGTGACCCAGCTATACAACTCCTAGGAATACACCCTAGGAACATAAAAATACAATATAAATATTCTTTGCAGAATTGCTTACAATAGCCAGACTCTGGAACTAACCAAGATGCCCTTCAACAGATGAATGGCTAAAGAAACTGTGGTACATATACACAATGGAATATTATGCAGCCGTAGGAGATAAGTAATGAAATTTTCCTGTACATGAATGTACGTGAAATCTATTATGCTGAGTGAAATAAGTCAGAAGTAGAGAGATAGACACAGAATAGTCTCACTCACCTATGGGTTTTAAGAAAAATAAAAGACATTCTTGCAATAATTTTTAAAGACAAAAGAGAGAAGGGCTGGAAGTTCCAGCTCACTTCATGAAGCTCACTACAAACAGTGATGAGTGCAGTTAGAGAAATAACGACATTGAGAACTATCAACAGTATGTGAATGAATGAGGGAAGTAGAAAGTCTGTATAGAGTACAGGCAAAGGTGGTTTGGGGAGGAGGGAGATTTGGGACATTGATAATAGGTATGCTGCACTGTTGATGGGGGGCAGGGGGTGTTTTTTACACGAATGTATCCAAACCACAATCATGTTTGTAATCAAGGTGTTTAAATAGAATATTTAAAAAAAAGAAAAAAATTGGGGCCCGGGAGATAGCATGGAGGTAAGGTGTTTGCCTTTCATGCAAAAGGTCATCGGTTCGAATCCCGGTGCCCCATATGGTCCCCCGTGCCTGCCAGGAGAAATTTCTGAGCACGGAGCCAGGAGTAACCCCTGAGCACTGCCGGGTGTGACCCAAAAACCAAAAAAAAAAAAAAAGATAAAAAATTCAGTATCAAATTAAAATCTATTTTAATTTAACCTTTATGAATGTGTTAAGAAGAGGTCTGAGTTAATGCTTTCGCATATAGTTGGCAGTTTTTCCAGCAAGTTGAAGTGGAATTTTCTATTCCACTATGTATTACTTGCATTCTTTTGTTTGTTTGTTTGTTTTTGGGTCACACCCGGTGACGCTCAAGGGTTACTCCTGGTTATGCGCTCAGAAGTCGCTCCTGGCTTGGGAGACCATATGGGAAACTGGGGGATCGAATTGCAGTCCTTCCTAGGCTAGCACAGGTGAGGCAGGCACCTTACCTCCAGCGCCAACCCCCGACCCATTTCTTGCATTCTTTTAATCAAAAATTAATTCTTTGTAAACTTGTTGGTCCATCTCTGTATATTCATGTCTCTTCTCTTGATATAAAGGCATGTCTTTATTATAGTATCATGTTGTTTTAGTAACTATTGATTTGTAGTACAGTTTATAATTAGGGAAAGTGATTTGTTCCATCTTATTTTTATGACAAGGATTGTTTTGTGCATTTATTTTTCATATGAATTTCCAGAATGTCTAATTTATTTCTTTGAAAAATGTCCTGGGAATTTTTATAGGGGTTGCAGCAAATCTGTACAATTCTTTAGGAAGTTTTTAAATTTTAATGTTGTTAATCCTCCCAATATATGAGGAGGGTATATGTCTCCATTTCCTTGTGTCTTCTTTTATTTTTTCTTTAGTTAAGCACCGTAATTACATACATGGTTATAGTTGGGTTTCAGTCATAAAAAGAATATCACCCTTCACCAGTGCAACCTTCTCACCACAATCACCCATCTCCCTCATTCCCATCCCCTCTCTGCCTGTATTTGAGACAGGCATTCTACTTATCTCACTTATTTACATTGTTATGGTAGTTAGTGTAGTTATCTCTCTAACTAAACTCATCACTCTTATGAGATGAGCTTCACATTGAGAACAAGTTCTTGGGGCCCGGGAGATAGCATGGAGGTAAGGCGTTTACCTTTCATGCAAAAGGTCATCGGTTCGAATCCCAGTACCCCATATGGTCTCCGTGCCTGCCAGGAGCAATTTCTGAGCGTGGAGCCAGGAGTAACCCCTGAGCATTGCCGGG
>PVKC010037469.1:0-12997 GCA_004027635.1 Crocidura indochinensis
CAGATCTATTTTTTCTCTACTTGTATAAATACTTTAAGTATTTCTTTTCATTTGCTACAATATTAAATACACATCAAATACATTTTTATATATATTGCCTATTTTTAAAAAGCACCTGTATATACATATTAAGTAATCTTCACTTAATTTAAATATATTTCAAACTTCATTATTAGATAATCATTTTATTTCTTTTTGTTTGTTTTGTTTTGGGTCATACCCGGGAGCTCTCAGGGGCTACTCCTAGCTCTACGCTCAGAAATCACTAATAGCAGACTTAGAGTATCATATGGGATGCCAGGATTTGAACCATCGTCCTTCTGCATGCCCTACCTCCATGCAATCTCTCTGGTCCCCACTAGATAATCATTTTAGTAGTACTGTATTAATCTTATTGTGAATTAAAATTCTAATTAATTTGTCCTGTAAATGATTACTTATCACTACTAAAAAATTAAATAAACTTAAAATAAACAAAGTTAATGTTCTCAAATTGTTGCAAGAGGAAATACTTAGAAGTTTTCAGGTGGAGGATAAAGACCTGAATCAGGAGCACTTAACTTATAGGAGGCAAGTCATGATTTTGATGGTTCACTCCAAGTTCTCCTCAGCACCTCTAGGTGTGGCACTAAGGTCCCAATTCTGATGACTCTAAAATTGAACTGACTTCCTTGAAAATGGTCCCAGAGGTCCCTCCAAAACTTTTTCATTTAAGCTATTAGCTTAATCTAAAAATCAGTTTAAAATGTGTACAATTATATTCTAGTATGTTATATATAAATATAAATATATAACTAAGTATATATATATACTTTAAATATTTAGTCTGAGAAATAAAATTCCTTTTAACTTTTCTGACATCCTGAATAGGTATATCTATGCAGACTATCTCAATTTTATTGACAATTAAACTTCCTTCACTCTTTTATGATTCTTGAGAACACTGTCACAGGAACACAGACTGGTGATTAATAAAGAAGTTTTCCCTTATAACTTTGCTGTTCTCTTACTATCTTAATTCATCAATATAATAGTTATTAATTAATTTGTTTTATATGTTTTACATTGCACAAAAAACTAATAATAAACTAGTGGTTCCCAAGTACTAGTTTTATATTAGTGTCCAGAAGATAAAAAATAAATACTCCATAGGCAAGTAAATTTATAAATATCAAATATAAAATGTAATCTCATAAAGAAAATAAATGAGATTAATAACTAAAAGAGCATTTTCAAATCAATCAAACAATATAGTACAGGAAAATGTAAAGCAAGTTATTGCAAAGGTTATCTTATAGCTATAGTAAAAATAAATTTAAAATATGCATCATTGCATGTTTTGTAAATTAAAATAGAATAATAAAGAGATTATGTAGCATGCCACATGCTCACTACTTAATAATCATGCACATGATTTTACTGAGAGAAATGTTTTGCATTTTCCTAATTACTAAGATAGTCTTATGATAAAGCAAACTAAATATGTTTTTGGGGGGCTTTTTCTTTTGTTTTTTGGGTCACACCTAGCAATGTTCAGGGGTTACTCCTGGCTCTATGCTCAGAAATCACTCTTGGCAGGCTGGGATTCGAACCACCGTACTTCTGCATACAAGGCAAACACCCTAACTCCACGCAATCTCTCCGGCCCCTAAATATTATTTTAATATTTCTTATATCTGAATTAATGAGTATATGATTACATGTAAATTAACCTTTACTATTTTCCAAAAAATTAGCTGGTATAGTTTGAAGTAATTCACTGCAACACTCTTGTTAGTTTTTATTTTGTAATATCTCATTTGAAAACACCACCTTTTCTAACCATATAAGAAGTTAAGCTGTGAAACCACTCTTCTATATTCCTGTCAACCAAATTATCAGACTGGAAAGAAGGAGAATGGATAAATCTGGTTAAAGGAATCTATATTATGGTATAGGATAGAATTAGACATTTAGTGGTAAATCTAATGTATCCTATATAGATTGACTAATAATGTGATTCTGACTCTTAGAAAATATCATGATAAAAACTTACACTTTACACAATCTTTTTAAAATTCACTGCAGGGCCAAACATACTACAATAATTAATATGCTTAAGTAATAAATATTCAAAGTCACCTTATGTCTTCTGCCGAACACCAGGAGTATTTCCTGAGCAAGAGCCAAGAGTAGGCCTATATCATAATCCTCCAATATTAAAAATTGTAAAATAAAGAAGTAAAAATATATCCAATGGTTTATCTTAGTAAAACAAAATAAAAAGTATCCATAGATATAAATGTAATATATACATGTTGCTCTCTGATATAGAAAGCTAATTTATCTTAAAGTGTTTATGATATGTTTTGACAGAAATGCATATTTAACATTTTTCTATTCTAATTTAGAGTACATAAATCTAGTCCACAAAAGTTTTTCGGAATTCTCGATAATATTATAGTATAAATAGACAAATCAACTTAGGCCAAAAATTTACTGTATTTAGCAATAAAAACATGCAGCATTTCCACTATAAATTAATTTGATTTTTGTAGTATTGGTTACAAAATAAGCTGTCTCTACAATAAAATAGTATAATATCATTACATATATGGTTTTGTAAATTATAAAAAATATAAAATTATACAATTATAGAGAGACTGGAGAAATGATTCAGCAGGTAGTTTGATTGCCCAGCATGAATTGATTTATTTCTACCTCTGGCACCATATGCATTCTGCAGAGAGCACTGCCGGGTATAATCTTTGAGCACAGCTAAGCACATGCTGTTTAAGTAGCATACTCTTTGGCCCTATACTATTTTTAAATAATATTAGCAATGTAATTTTGCATTATAACAGTGTAAAAATTAAAACAAAGGAAATAGCATAAACTAATTGGTAAAAAATGGTCCTTAGTACTTTAATAACAATCTCATCTCATGAATCTATCTCTTTATTTGAGTGGATTGTCAAAGACTCTCAAAAAAATGCTCAGGAAACTCTATTGCTCTATCATCAATTATCAGCCAATTTGAATAATCAGGATCAAGAGTATTAGGGATTCCCGGGCCACTTTGATGATGCTAGGGACTTCTGGGTCACACTCAGTGATTTTTTTAAGGAATAAAATGGTGACAATAATCGAATCCAAGAAGTGCACATGAGGACATGCACCTTAAATGCTATCTGACATCCTGGCTCAATAATTTATTTATTTTAATTTTCTTTTTTTATGTTTAGGAAACATCCACTTTAAAGCACAATTTACATAAGAAGGCTTAATAAATTTTTATAAATTATTAACTAGATTAGCAACATATCATTTGAAAATACATGGGAGTTATTTAATATGTGAACATATGCTATATAAACCCCAAAGTAATTTTCAGTTATTCAGTAGAACTTGGAATCTTAGGACTCTGTAGTCCTAAGATTAAAATATCTCTTGACTTAAGAACTAGTCAGTTTCACAATTTTACTTTTCCATAGATCTCTTCCTATTTTAAAATTTAGAAGTTTTTCTATAATTTTGATACAGTGTACATATGTATCTGAAAAGCAATTAGATTGACTCAAAGTTATTTTCAAAATTCAATAGTTAAAAATCAATGTCATAAACATTTATAAGTATGTACACTCATGGCTAATTTCCCAAAGTACAAATTAATATTTTTGTTTAGATAGTGCATGTGAGAATTCTGATAAATAACCATGTTCATTAGTATATTAATAATAAGTGTATATTTGAAGACAAGTAATGATCATGACTGCTATAAAAAGCATTTACATACAAATGCATACAAATATAAGCACACACTTATATACTTAAATATTTTGCATATTTGATAAAATAACCTTTTGTACATTTGAGGAAGTAACCTTTTTTGACCCTTTAATCTATTAGATATGATATCTACGACTTTAACAATTCCTTTCATGTTTTTAGGTTAACAGGATTCCATCTGCCACCACCAGTGACAAGTACCAAATCTGTATTCTCTCTACGTTTGACCAGTGATTTTGCAGTTAGCGCTCATGGTTTTAAAGTATATTATGAAGGTAAGTCATGGAAATATCAAATCATTGCAAGTTTAATAATATCCAAGCAAAATGCTCGAAGATAAAAATGAGAGCAATACTAGAAAATGATTCACAATATTGATACCAAGTTTTGCCCAGAGATTAATCTTTATATACATTATTAATACCTATAAATGCAATAGTTAATGAACATGAATTAGATTGTATCTAAAAAGAGGTAAATGATTCATTGAAATCATAGGGTAGATGATCATGAAGTTACAACAGATTTAAGGATGAACAAGAGGAAAGAAATGAGAGAGTAAAAGACAACTATATGGTTTGAAATCTATGAATCTATACTATGTATCCTATACTGCATTCTGCCCCCTGTATCTTTAGACATTTTCAGAAAAATAACATTCTTCCCCCTCTGTAAATTAGAAGAAATAGAAACAGTCTCGTTAGTCATAAGAACTGAGGCAGGTAATTGACACAAAACTCATGCTGCAATGCTCCCATGCTTATAGGCAGTAAGTAGTTCATGATCTCCTGCACCAAGGACCCTTGGTTGGGGAACCCCAGAGAAAAAAAGAAAAAGAAAAAGATAAAAAGCACCAATTGACATCTTTCCTTTTGAACTAGCTATTTGTATATTTTGGTCGACTGATCCCTAAACCACAAAGAAAATTGAGAGGTATTTTTCCCTAAAGTTTTATGCAAACTTACTTGCATTAATACCTGAAATAAACAATTTGGAGGACATTTACAGTCTCCATTTGTCCTACCCAAAGTGAGCTCTCAAATTTCTCAACAGAAATAACTTTTGATAATGGAGTGCTATGATCAGTTCCAATGAAGGTGTTAAATATGTGTAGAATCTTTGTTTCCCATTTTAAATTGTGAAGAAAAATAAAGATCCTTGATGATTTGTAAAAATAAAGTATTTCTGAGACTTTCAGGATAAAGGGTCCACAGGTCACATTTCTTTTTTACGTGATTTGACCACAAAATTTTCACCTAGCTTAGTTATGCATGTTGGAATATTCTCTGAAGCTTAACTTTTACTTTATATTTAATGATGATCCAATTAAAATAAAAAGTTTTACCAAGTTTATAGCGTGAGATTCAGTATAGTCACAGTGACACAAGCATACTGCCTACCTATGATGTTTGGTCCCCAGCATCACATATGATTTCCTGAACACATCCTGATTCCTTTGAATGCAGAGCCAGGAGTAAACTCTGAGCACAACTCATTGTGGTACCAAAATAAAGGAACATGTCTCACCTAGTTTCAGGGCCCCTTTCTTAACCATAAGAAAAGCTATAAAGTTTAACTCTTGTCTCTCTGGCATCTTGGTTCTCAAGTCCATCATGAATTAAATTTAAAAATACCATGACACAAAAGTACACTAGATTGAGTTGATTCTCTCTCTCTCTCTCTCTCTCTCTCTCTCTCTCTCTCTCTCTCTCTCTTGCTCGCTCTCTCACTCTCTCTTTCTTTGTTTTTTTTTTTGTTGTTTTTTGGGAGGTCATACCATGCAGTGTTCAGGGGTTACTCCTGTCTCTATGCTCAGAAATCGTTCCTAGAAGGCTCAGGGGACCATTGGGGTGCCAGGATTTGAACCACTGACCTGCATGAAAGAAGAATGCCTTACCTCCATGCTATCTCTCCAGCCCCGAGTTGTTTCTTTTAATTCTTATTATTTTAAATATGGCATCCTTAAAACATCATCAGGAAAAATGTTATGAAATTAAATCATTTAGTATAAATTAGGTTGAAAGTTTATAGAAAAAAATTTTAATATTCTACCTACTACTGTATATCTTTCCAGAAAAAAATAGAATAGTCTATCAAATAAGCTAGTAGAATATCTTATGATCATAATTGCTCTCTTGTTTTGTTTTTCTGGGGATCCAAAACATACCTGTCAGTGCTCACGTGTACCTCCTGGCTCCTCACTCAGAAATCACTCCTAGCAGACTCAGAGGGACACAGGATCGAATATGGGCCAGCCAGGTGCAAGAAAAACACTTTGCCCACTGTGACCCCATTTTTTCTCCTTTTCTTTTTTCCATCTAAAAATATGCCATTTGGGGCTAGAGAGATATACAGAAGGTAAGGCTCTTGCATTGCCCACAAAATCTTGGCTTGAGCCCCAGTCCCTGTAAAGTCCCCTGCGCTCTTCCAGGAGTAATTTCCAAATGATCAGAGTAAGCCCTGACCATCTCAGGGTGAACCCCCCCCCCAAAAAAAAAATTAACGAAAACAAAAACCCATCTTACAGCATTTTTGAAAGCTATTTTCTACCTAACATGCTTCTGAATTGCCTTTTGTCTACCATAAAACAATGAATTCCATGACTTATTTTTCTTCCAGTGTAAAAGCATTAATCACTGTTTTTCTAAGGTACCTTCACAATAGTTGAATATTTTTATCCTGGCAAGATAATTCATAGTTTACAACACTACAAAGACGTTTTATTTTAAGTATAAGTTTAGCAATGTTTGAAGGAGTTAGTAATAAAATATTTTTAATTAAACGATCCTTATTAGAAGGATCTGGTTATGCTAATCCATGTATACATATATATTTTAAGCTTCTTTATTCTTTCAGTCCTAAGTAGACAGAAAATGTAATAACTTGGAAGATGAATTATGATGTTGCCATTATTTCTGGTTGACTGTCAACTTTCATGAATTATACTCAAAACTATTTTCCTAACTCCCATTGTTTCTATATATCCAAACATAAAATTTCTGTCTTTTCTGCTCCAGTGAAAATGGGTTAATATATCTTTGTGACATTTAAATGTTTGTTTGGGAGGGCCTGGCTTAAAATACAGTCAACTAAGCATGGAAATGGCAGTGAGTGATTGGTGACCACATTGCAGAACATCTCCAAGAATTGATTTTTGATGTTTATTTTTCAGCACATGCATATGGTTTCTATTGTATATAACAATGATTTAAAATTCAGCAGATTAACAAGTATATTCATTTAAAATAAAGAATTCTTGACTTTATGTACTAGTAATAGTCTCTGTACATGGTTGTTGTTGTTGTTATTTTTACAAAGATGAAATTAATTAATTGGTTAAGCTCTTTTCATTTATTTTAATTGTTTTGTTTCTTGGGCCACTCCAGGAGTGTTGAGGCCTTCTATCTTACTCTGCACTCAGAAATTACTCATGGAGGTGCTCTAGGGAACATGTGTGTTGCTGGATATCTTTTCATTCGGACTTATCCAAGTGTAGCACACCAACCACTATACTATCATTCTAAACCATAGTTCAATTTTTTTGTTTTTTTGTTTTTGCCACACCCGGTGATGCACAGGGATTACTCCTGGCTATGCACTCAAAAATCGCTCCTGGCTTCAGGGACCATATGGGACGCCAGGAGATCTAACTGCCTAACGCGCAAGGCAGATGCCTTATTGCTTGCTCCATTGCTCTGGTGGTACTTTTGTATTTATGTTTCATTGCTATATTTTCTTTGTTTTGAGGGCCATGTTAGAAGTGCTCAGAGGTTACTCTCAAATTCAGTGCTCAATAGCTGCTCTTGGTAGTGCATAAAATACCAGGAATTAAGCCCAGACCTTCTGTATGCAAAGCATGTGTGCTAGTTTCTTGAGTAATCTATTTTCCCCCGTATGGGCTCTTATTACATGTCTCTGTAAAGAATATACTGTCTACTTTATTTTATTTTATTTTTATTACTTAGGGAGTTGGGAAGTGGTCACATCCAATTGTACTAAGGACTTATTCCTGTTAATGCACTCTGGGATCACTTCTTGTGGGGTGAGGAATGGGATGGCTGGGGTGAAAGCCTGCTCAATCAACAGTAAAGCAAGCCATATCTGCTGTATTATCTCACTAAGCTGATACTGAATTTCTGATGATCTCTCCTTCTTGTTTTGAGTTTTAACTTAAAACCAGCAAAAGTAGTATACCCAATCTTTGTTATACATGAGTTAATATGACTTCCCTCTTCTTAGGATCTCCCCATCTTCTTCATCTGGCACATATTTAATTTTAAGTGCAAGATGGTCATATTGGTCTTGCCTCTCATTGTCTTTCTCTTTCTTTCTTTCTTTCTCTCTCTTTATCTCTTTCCCTCTCTGTCTCTCTCTGTCTCACTCTGTCTCTCTCTTTCTCTCTTTCTCTCTGTCTCTCTCTGACTCTCTGTCTCTCTCACTCCTCTCTCTGTTTGTATTTCCAATCTTAAGATTTAAAATTACATATACAAAAGTTGGTGTTCTTTTTCATATAACTTATTCAAATTCCGAAGCAATTTTGGAAAGGATGAGGACTTCATTTGTTTTTATTAAACATACAAATGCTATATGAGAGGTAGTTAAATACAAGCTTGTATTTAACAATTGTTAATGGTTGGTCAATATCAATAGCTGTTTTGGGAGACCTACAAAAGTAAGTATACGGTGTCAGAGCCTATTCTTTGATCCTTCTTCATTTTAAATTTGCATGCATGCATGCATACATACATACCTGAAACTCTAACTCAGAACCCTAGCCATGCTACAGTAAGATTCAATATGCTAATATGCTATATGGCTCCATGTTTATAATGGATGCTTCCTTCAAATCTGACAGGCAATGTGCTGTTGCTTCATCTTCAACTTTTATCAATTTTTTCAATCTTTTCTATTCCTCATTATTGTCTACCATACATTTGAATTTATTGCTATTATTTTCTAGTCTATTTTACTGAGTGTTCGTTTTCTGTACTTGGTAATGTTCATATAATAAAAAAATCATCAATAAAGTGTTCCCTTGAAAAGCAAAAAATTTGAAAAACAATCCATTTATAAAACAATATAATATTTCTCAAAATTTGATTAGGATTAAAATTGGCTATGTCTTCATCTTAATTCCTATGGATCCCTTAGTGAGATATCTATATCCATTTGCTAAATGGATATGCATTCAAATATTTCAATTTTGTTGAAATTTATTTTTATAAAATAATTCTAAACTACTTTCAGAGATGTAAATCATTTTAATATACATAGTTATATTGTAATTCACTATTATATAAGTAATGTGATATAAGTGGTTTATAAACATGTTTTTTAAATACTAAATAAGATTGTATATGCTCTATGAAAGGGGTACTTTAATGTCTTGGAGTATCTCAATGAGTAAAGAAAGAATATATCATTAAGTCAATTAATTATGAAAAAAGGTTTGAAAATAAGAACCTATTCTTATAAACTACTTCAAACTAAAGGTAGCTATTAAACTATAGTAATTGTTAATATGTATGTGTAAATAATTAAGGTGTATATAGAAAATACGTATAAAGTAAAGGCTATTATTCAGTTTTACATTTTAATTTAGAATATTAGATTTTAGTTCTATACTCTACCAACAGTGGGTAAAATTTGTGTGATTTTATTGTGTCATTCATAGCACTGAACATTCTATATAAATTTTTGTACTCTAGAAAATCAAATGACAAAATTAAAGCTTAACAAAAGACTGGCTGAGTGCAAAAATGCACTTAAACACCATAGATGTAAATTTTAAATATTTTGAAGACTTTATATCCAACTAAAATTTTATAATATAATTTGCAATTATATATGTAATTACTTAAAATTTTCTACAAAGAGGCATCATAAGAATAAAAATTATTTTTTATTAAGTAAACTTAATTTTACACTGCGTATATATTCTATATTTGGAGGATTGGGTTCACAACAACTGTGCTCAGGAGTATTAATTTCTTATTACCCTTTCAAATTCAGGATGACTCCTGGTGGAACTCAGGATGATAAGGGTGATTAGGATCAGCCACAGGCCAGGCAGTTTCTTTACCCTTGGTACTTATTTTTTGGGCTTCATTATATATGTTATATTTTGAAAACATTAAAAATTTTACCGCGTACTCTACTATTTGCCTCTGTTTCACATGTTTACTTAAAGTATATCCTTGAAAATATAGCATCTAATAACTTTGATAAGACCTATCATATTTTAAGGCTTATTTTTAATTTAAGTCTTAAGAATTTAAACAGCAGTACCATGAAATTTAATTGAGGGTTTACAATTTATAATTAAGTTAGTAAGACAGTTGGACTGTAACAAGATAAATTTGTCCTAAAATTAGATATCTTAACCAGATAAAAATAAAGGTATGTCAGGTTTCTAAAATAAGTTAATAAATCTTCATTTTATATAGACTAAGAATAAACAAAGTATAATTTTCTATTTTTGAAAACTAGGAGGACAGCTATAGCCAGCAAGGATCAGGGGTTATAACTGTCTTTGTACTAAGGAATAATGGTAGTCATGCTCTGGGGACCATATAGGATGTCAGAGAGCAAACCTAGGTCAACTGCCTACAAAAGAAAGAATCTACCTGCTGTATAGTTTCACTGACCCCCATGTATATCTTTAAATAAAAATAGAGATTCAAATACAAGATAGAGTTGAATCTTAATAAAATACAAGTTATTTACCTTTTTGGTTACATAAGTAAGTCTAGGTATGTATTGAAATAACCTAATCCTAAAACAAATTTCTAGAAATATCCATAAGTGTCTTCTCTCCCTTTTACAAATATCTTGAAGTGCTGAAATCTGAAATCCTCCCCGAGAGAATGATAGAAATCACTCCTTCCCTTGAATATATCTTCAAAATAAAGTTAAAGGTTGTAGTGTTACAATGAGTAGGTGGATTTTCCTGGGTGTACATAAGAATCCATTTTAAGTTGTCTTCCATTAATTACATAGGGAGATATAAATCACATTCTTTTATTTAGAACACAGAGTCAATGTTAGAATCAATCATAAAAATGCTTTATTTATTTTTGAGGTGCTACCACCCAGCTGATATGAAACCTTGAGTTTCTGTATTTAAAGCATGTACTCTAGCTCTCTGTATTCTCTCCCCATCTCTCTCTGAATGTTTTTTTAATTTGTAGTAAGATTTTAAAACATCTATTTCAGCACTGTGTAGTAAACACATAGTCTACAACTACCAAGCCCTTGAGGCTTTTCATCACCAGTGTTACTTATGAGTCACATGAATGTGAATTAACTTTCTATTTTTACTAAGCTATTTAAACAATCCTGCCTTTACTTTTCATTCTGCTCAGAACCTTCTGTACATACATCTGTAGCCTACATATTGCTTACCCTTTCAAATTATACAAAACTCTTTACCTCCAGAAAGACATTTATAAAATACAGGCTTGATCTCAACAGTGCTCACTGCACTTCTCTGTGTTCAGATAAGCAAATATTTCTTTACAAAAATAAATATACAAACTATATCTACCTTCTTTATTTTCTTAAAGGACTTTCTATATTAAGTACATAGAACTACAACAATTCTATTGTAGAAATATAAAACAAATTCAAAAGAAAAATTGATTCTTAGTCACATATGACCTACTGTATTTGTGTACTTCAAAAGAAAATGATGTGAGACCTTCAAGATTGCGTTTTATTTTCTAGAAATAGAATCGTTAAATTTAGCCTGCAATTTCATTTTACATTAAAATGACTTCTTTTATATATATGGTTAAATGTGTCCTGTCAACTGTTATAATTTATCATTGAGATATGGGAGCTAGAATGAAGTTTAATTGAGAGTGATTAATTTAAGATTCTAATTGTCAGTGATGTTCTTTGTTTTGTATATTTAAGTATCTTACATTTCAGTATACTTTTAATAGAACAAATTACTCATTTAATTGAAAATTATATTATGAGCTTCTTTCAGAATTAATTTATATATATATAACTTTATTCCCCTCATACCAAAATGTAGTAAATTAGGAAACAAATCAATTTGTCTGCTTCTTATTTGATTATGAATATGATAGCCTGTCATATGTAATAAAATTTAAGTTGTTCTTCCTTATAAAACTTTGTTTTAACAGACTGCTACATAATATAAAGACGTAAAATGTGCAAATACAATATTCCAATAGTAATTACAAACAGATTCAGTTTTCCTGATCCAATGTCATAAATATATTAGTAAAACTACCTTTCTCCATAAGAATATAATGATATCATCCAATACTATTTTCAGTAATTGAAACAATATAAATATCATTACATAATATAAGCTGTAAGATAGCTTTTCAGAAAATTTCTCCATACTAAATAGGGCAACATAGATCACAGAGATGCTTAATATTTAAATTAATTTTCTCTGTGATATGATATATAAACTATTTTAGAATTGTATGCCTCTTATTTCATAAAAGTGCATGTAGATACTAACTGAAGAGTTACATTATTGTGAAAATACTTATTAAGTGAATATACATGGCCAAAAAAAGAAATATCCCAAAGCATACTTTTTCATTGTTCACAGGTGAATGTGTGGATAATATTACTTCTCGTAAAGTCATAAAAAATAGATTATATGGAATTATATCAAAAATAAGAAAAATAATGTAATATCAGAAATAGCATTATCAATACAACTAAAATATGTATGCTTTTGCATGTGAATTACACAAATGTGAACTCTAAAGGCATCTAAAGAATATAGGAATATTTTTTATACGTCCACAGGCATATCTAGTTTGTCTCTGCCATTCGTGCAGGGCATCTACAGCCATTCTTAGCATTTCTGGGAACCATGAGAACTACTTCCGGGTTGTGCCACTTGGAGATACTAAATAGGAAACCTAGGGTCTTGCACATCTGAAGCATGTGCTCTATCACTGACCTATCGTGCTGGTACAGAATGTTTTGTAATATCTGGAACAGTAAAAGTTCATTACTCATTCTTTTTAAAAAATCATAATAATATTAATACTATCACTTTCAAACATGCAGTTTAAATCATTTAAATTTCATAAATATTTTCTTCATGTTATACGTAATTGTGTTTTGTTAATTTTGAAGTTACTTTATGATACTTTTAATTAATGTCCTCTGCTTTTAACTATTCTCTATTTTATAATGATCCCTTCCAATTTGGTCATACTAGTCCTTACTC
>PVKC010037470.1:0-12980 GCA_004027635.1 Crocidura indochinensis
CAGCCCTCTAGTTAGAAAAATTTTGTTCATACTGTAATACTGAAATCAGAACATGAGTAGTTTTTGAAAAATTCAAGATTCAGGAAACCATGAACTAAATTCTCTAGATCACTGACAAACCAGGGAAGAGTTTAACAAAATCAAATACCATAGCACTCTGCTGAACAACAAGATCTTTTTTGGTTTGCTATAATTCTCTGTTAAGGAATGAAATTAAACTTCCCCATAATGGTAATATTTGATTCCCTTTACACTGACATGAATCTCCTTCCTCTTGCAGAGATGAGCCTCTCAAGGGCTCTTAATGTCACTTGTCACTTAAGAGAGTCTGTGTTTAGTCTGTTGGCTGAAAATCATGTTCAATTTTCACAACCTCTTTATTAATAATCAGTGTGTATCTCAAGGGACAAATCCTCATACCTCATACCTGCTTTAAAAAAAAGCTAATAGCTTTTACATTCATTGCAAAAGCAAGTCATTTAGGAGAGAAAAAGGGTCTCTGATTGTTTCAGTCAATTTAAATTAAATTGAATGTCTTTCTTTATATGAGACTTTGGATGAATGTGCTATGAAAGATGAAGATACTTTAGCATTATGGACAGGTTTACTTTGAAGAAATGCCAACTTATTCTTTGATTTTAATACATCAGTTACATATCTTCATTTTTTTGCTTTTAAACTACTGATCCTGAGTAAAATTGTACATGATTTCACTTATTTTATAGTGTGTCATTTCATACTAAGTGACATCACTTCAGTAAATCAGTCCAAAATATAATAAAGCTACTATTTTTTCTATATGAACATTTTTAGAGCAGAGGCTTAGTGCCATGAGGAGGGTACTTACGTTGCATGTAACCAATCTATGTTCGATCCCTGGTTTCCCATATGATCCCATGAGCATGCCTGGAGTGCTATCTGAATGCTGAGCCAGCTGCCAGCTGTGACTCAAAAACAAAAACTTTTGAAAACAGTTTTGAAGCACTGATAGGATAAAAGAATTATATCTGTTTTAACATTTTTGCGGCTCTTTTTTTTTTTATGCAACAGACATCAGAGCTGCAGCTTTACTCTTAGATAGAACTAAATGTTGTTTCATTGGTTTTTTTTTGTTTTTTTGACCCTACTGAGCAGGGCTAAGGTTTATTCCTTGCTCTACTCTCAGAGAGCACTATTTGTGGGGCTCTGTTGTATCAGGGATCAAATGCAGTTTGTCTGAGTGCAAAGCAAGAACTCTATCCATATTATACTATTGCTTCAGTCCCTAAAGGTAACTTTTTAACAGGATAGTTAATCTCCTAATTTGTCAATATACTATTGTAGTTATTTTATTTCTACTTAAGAATGATGATGTACATTTCAGAATGTCTGGGAATTACATAACTATTCATAAGGAAGAGAATGAAGATTAATGATTTGTTCTATTTTGTTTGGTTTCAATCTATTAAAATAATAAATAGTTTGGGTAGTTCTGATTGCCATTTGGAATAACTCAAGTTCTAAAACATAGATATTTAAATATAATAATAATTTTTAATGCTACAATAATAATAATATGTCACTGAATTCTGTGTTAGGAATTATGCCAAGTACTTCATAAGCATATGTCTGATTTAATACTATCAAAAATTATTCTCTAGATACTATCCCCAGCCTACTCTTTAGAAAAATGAACCCTCTAGAAAATAAACAATATATCTAGGTGTTCAGAGGATAATTAATCCCAAATACAAATTCTATAGTCACATTGATAGCCAGTAATTTAATAGTTGTACACTCACTTACAGAAAACTAATATGAGCCTATGATTATATAGTTACTGATTTTAGGTTCTAATTTTAGTGGATTATATTAATATAAAATTCTGTCATGGACATACCTTTTGGGAAAATATTTTCCTTGGTAATTTATGCTGATTGCCATATTTATGCACAATAGAATAATTTAGAAAACAATTTTCCAAAGGAATTTGCTAGTTATTTGAATCTATCACTAAAAAATGATTTTAGGGGCTAGAGAGATAGCAAAGCAGTAGAGAGTTTTCCTTGCATGGAGCCGACTCAGGACTGATGGTGTTCGAATCCCAGTATCCATATGGTTCCCAGTGCTTGCCTGGGACAAATTCTGAGCGCAGAGCCAGGAGTAACCCCTGAGCTCTGACAGGTATGGCCCAAAACAAAATAAAATAAATAAAAGATCATTTTACTATTTATTTATTAAATGAAATTAGGTAAATACTTGAATATATATTTTCATTAAATTATCTGTCACATAGATGTTCAATGATAAATTATTAAATAAGACACCACCAAAAATTCTAATGTGACTTTCCTAACTCTACACAATTTCCATAATTGTGATAAGTCATTAAACTTGCTATCAAAAAAGAAAAAAGAGAAGTAAGCTGCAGAATCAACCACAGTGCTTGGAAGTGCTCAACCTTACAGTCATATTTGTTGCTATACTACAGATAAAATTTTTTAAATAATGTTTTCATATAGGAACACACCAATTCAGACAATATATATCTGAAGCCACCTAATGTCTAGAAACAAAAGAGGTAAAGAACAATCAACTAACATAAAGAGCTACTAATTTTTTTTTTGATTTTGGGTCATACCTGGCACTGTTCAGTGTTTACTCTTGGCTCTACGCTCAGAAATCAATCCTCTCAGACTCGGGGAACCATATGGGATGCCAGGATTCAAACCACCGTCCATCTGCCTTACCTCGATGCTCTCTCTCTGGCCCCATTTACTAAAAATTTTGATAATGATTTAATTATCTTTGCAAGATACAATAATTTTCACAAATTTTCTTATTACAGAGCTCTTTTTGTTCTTAGTTTATTTTTTTCTTTTTTAAAATAATTTTGTTCCCACATATAGATACAAATAATATTCTCTTGTACTTATTTTAATTGTTGTTCTTCATTAACATTTATATGTGTGTGTGTGTGTGTGTGTGTGTGTGTGTAAATAGATGCAAGAGTACTTTGTTAAAGCATTGTATGGTGGGAGGAAAACAAGTCACCAAAAGAGCATTTAAAAAACAATAGAGTATGTGTGTTTAATTCTTATTATCCATGATTCTTATTTTAAAATTGAAATAATTGGAGTTTCCATTCATCAGCTTAGTGACAGAACCCAGGCTATACATTTATATCTTTCTTTTCTGTCTTGGAAATTACCATTGAATGCTTTACAATGTCAAATAAATGGCAAGCTAAATATGAAGACATTATTGTTCATAAAGTGCCTAGATAATGTACTCAAAGAGAAAATAATAAAATTAGTAAAATTTAACCATTTTTGCAATGTACTTTGTATTATAAAACTGGAAAAAATACTCTGTGCACCTGCTACTACTAATTCATAATTATTCATTAGTTTAAGTTCTGCAATATGCTTCATAAACCAAAAAGCAAATCTTGCTATCAAAAAAGAACAAAAAATAAAATGCAAGTTTTCACTTTCTTTGAGTTGCCAGATGGTTTAGAACTATTTTTTCTTCAATTGAATATAAAATAATGAAAATGTGACAAATTGACCATTGCAGATTTATAGCATGTTCTGGTGAGTTTTAAATAATGTGACAGCATATACAGCATTATTAAAGCTACACATCATAAATAAAATTGTTTAAGCAATGTATAATGCATAAAGTATGCTATTAGATTCTAAAAATCTTCCCATTAAAACAATTACTTGGACTATAAATAGATTCTGAGGATTGGCATTTCATTATTCCATATTATCTGCATCTATGTGGAAAGCAGAGTATTTGATTGCTCAAGTGGATATTAGAACTAATATTAGAACTAAAACCAGAGTCACGTAATTTCAAAAAACACACTTGAAGTGGAGGAGGTGCAAGGGTAAGTGTTATCTGGCATTTTGTGCAATTCTATTTTATGCTTCTTTTATGTCCAATAATAGTAATACTAGCAGTACCCTAGGTTTTGCATGATAATTTAATTAGATAGTATATGTACACAAAAATTAACCCAAATTAACATTTTAAAGGAAGAACAAAATTAGATAAACATATTCCTTTTGGCATATAAAAAGTGTTTATTATTCTAATGATGTATTAATTTACATTAGAAATTTTTAATGGAATTGACCAACATTTTTGTAAATGATAAAAACACATGATTAATCTCTGTACTGACTAGATTTGGTTTTTACCCCCAACAGGTTATGTTACTCGAGTTCTGACTAGAACTCGAGTTCTAGTGCTTTTATTCCTTCTAAAGTAATTTCTATTTAATTAAAGGAGTGAAGGTTTACAAGATTGTAAATATTTTAGATATACACTGTTATACCACATTCCCTTTAAAAGTGCCTCCAGTGTAGTCCACTGAACCCCCAGATTCCTTTGGTTTCCATCATATAAAAATTAATACTATAGCCGGAAACTAAGGGTTAGGGCATTGTCTCTTTCCTTGTTTGCTCCTTAATATATCACATACAAGTGAGCTCAGGAGCCAGGAAAATAGGAAATGCAAGATATAGGCAAGGAATGATATTCAACTCCCACTCGACATGTGCCCCTCACTGCCAGGCCTTTACATTAAACCATCTAGACTGTTGTCTAGGCATCACCAGAAAAGGATCCTGAGTCCCTTAAATACTGCTTGAGTACTTACATAATTAAAAAAAAAGAACAGCATGCATACAGCACCTTATATATATATATAGTAATAGCTAGAAAGGCTTGTGACAAAATGCAACATGTAAACATGCAAATAGAAAAGCATGATGAAGGGTTTTGTCCTCTGGGAGCTATGTCTTGGGAAATGAAGATTCTGGAGGCAGAGCAAAAACTATACTTTTTATGTGTTTTATGGTTTATTGTCTTAATATTCTATTTCAAATTTAAGTTTTATTGAGGTCACTGAAGGTAATAGCCAATGGTGAAACCCAAGACCTATAGAAAAATCATTATCCAATGACATCTGTGACTCTTGAGTGGATAAAGATGAGGTGTATATACACAATGGACTTTTAAACTCAGCTCATAGAATCATAAAGTTTTGCCTTTTCCGACAAGATGGATGCCTCTGCAAAGAGTCATGCTAAAGAAAAGTAACTTAGAAGGAGAAATCAAAGAGCAAATGATCTAACTTATATGTGATATGTAAATAAACAAGCAAGAGGAGAGACAATAACTAATAAAAGCAATCCCTTTCACTCTAAGAATAGAACTGAGATTCCCAAAGGTAGAAGAAACTCCAGGCTGTTTTGGGCATTGGCTCCATATGGATTTCCTAAAGCATATACATATTTATGATCTTGTAAGTCACTGATATATCAATATAATAGAGTTTATTTAAAAATTCATAAAACTTCTATGAAGAGAGGTCTGATTTGGGGGACTCTCAGTTTTTAACCTACAGAATTAATTATAATTTTACAGTTATATATATGACAGACTATTTTTAATTTACTAGTAACAGCACAAAGATGATCTGATTTCTATTTTTTACTTAAAATAATAAGTTATGTGTCCATAGTAATGAATTATGTAGTTAGAAATAATAACAGCCCATACATATATTGGTGCAATTGCTGAATCAAACTTTAATTAACTAAAGTGAGTATTAACAAATGATAAATATCAGAGAATATGCAAGTAATCATACAACTGATCTTTCTTCCTGGCAGGAACCCAAAATGATCATGCTGTTTTATTAACAGCTATACCATTAAAGAGATATTCTGATTAACTTAGTCATTTTATTTTTAAATTTGATATTTTTAAATACACTAAGGGATACACTTTTATTCTTTATAATATTTCTGTAATACTTCAGAAAAGCTAAAGTTTCTGTCTATCTTTTGGGGATTGTTATACTTAAAATTTCCAATTACATTTTCTTGAATTATGTCAGTTTTAATAAAACACCAAAATATTTTTGTCTCACACTCAGTGATACTATGGGCTTACTCCTGTCTGCATTCAGAGATGACCCCTGATCTTTCATAAAGGACTATATGGAGTGCCTGGGATGAAAGTCAAGTCAACCATGTGAAAGGTAAAAACAATAAATCTTTTCATAGCATATAGTGCCTATAACTACAGTGCTTATTTTTTTCTGAATGTACCATAAGAACATTTTAAGGCATTTTGATCTATTTCATCTCTAATCTTCATATTTAAATGATCAATTTTAATAGGAGCAGTTTTCTGGCCCCTCTACTACAATTTTTAAAGCACACTGGTCTTCACACTTGTTCTTACTTGCATTGAAAGAATTTTTGATTTTTCACTTTCCAAAAGATTGATATCACTTCCTTCTATTCAGAAAATGCCAATACTTTGAGGTACTGTTTTATTCCCTACACTCTATCTGTCCTTTCCTATTTCTTATTTCACTGGAACAAGCATGGTCATTCAGCCCTCGTTAACACTACTGTCACAATCTCTTGGTGATCTACGATACATGGTGTAATCAGTAATCTATATGACCTGCAATTCTTCATCAACTCTCTCTAGAGTTTATGCTTGTAATGTCCGTATATTTCTTCTATCTCCCTCAGAATTAGATGTAAAAAAATATCTTCTATCTCATTTGAACTCCAGGTAAAATTTCTTGAAACTAATTTTCTATGTAATGTTAATATATTTTTACATATAAATCATTTCTAAAGTGAACCAACCTTATTCTATCTTGCTTAATAGGATAGCAAAGGTATTAGTGCCTATTATAATACTGCATGCGTATCATAGCAAAGCAAAACAATTGAGCAATTCTTACGTGCTTTCTTTTTACTGCAATTTTTATTACAAATGTTTATTTTTATCACACATTGGCAAAAAGTATTGTACTTTAAAGTTCACACTATAATTGTTATTTGTTGTTCAGGCTATTTTATTTTTTAGATATTTTTGTTTCCCATCATATTTTTTGCATGTGTGTGTGATTTGGGGGCCACATCAGACAATGCCTCCTCAATAGGCACGAGGGCAGGGGTCGGCAGCCTGAGGCTCCAGAGATACATGTTGCTCTTTTGAAGCTTTGCTGGGGCTCCGACATCAGGGCTGATAGCAGGGGTGCAGAGAGTGGTATCACTTAAATATTTTAAAAGCCTATTAATTTGTGCAAATACATTTTACATTCTTAAGTGAAAAAGTTCTATTGTTCTTCAGATTGATGGCTAACTTCATGAGCTTGTATATCGCATTAAGATAAGAAACAATGTACGTAGTGCTATATTTGTTTTAAATGTCACGATGGTTTTGCGGCTCCCAGGTTTTCTCCCCGCACCCCCACCCCCTTCGGTTGCGGCTTCCAGGTTTCCCCCCCCCCCTTCGGAAACGAGTCCAAGTGGCTCTTTATGTCTTAAAGGTTGCAGATCCCTGCATTAGGAAATCACTCAGAGTCTCAGGACAATATAGCATATCAGGCATTGAACCTGAGTTAGCTATCTGAAGTTTTGCACCCTTCCCACTGTACTACCTGTCTGCTCTCCCATCATATTTCTTCATGGTATAGATTTCCCTCAAACCTTCTAGTAGAAGTGACCTGCTGTATTCATCATGTGTCGGCTTATCTCCATAAGCTTATACCTTTCATTCCCTTTATTTCTTGAAAACTACTAAGTGCAAGGCATTTATAAGATGCCCATACAGTGGGAACAAAAGATGTCCTCTAAGAACAATGGAACATTTCCAAACGTTGATTATAAATTGTACTTTCAACACTGCACTATTTTAGGTAAACAGATTATAATACATCATTTTAAAACCACATTTTTATCTCAAAGAGCAATTTGTGTGTTTTTCAAAAATTCTTACAAGTCAATGAAATGTTGAGATTATTTTCCAGAGTAGTCATATCTAATTTTAAGTAGTATATAAACATATATACATATATACTACTTAAAAAATATATATATATATATATTATGTGTGTATTGGTTTTTGAACCACAACACAGGAGTACTCAGGAATCACTCCTTGCAGAAACAGTGAACTATATGGGATGCCAGGGATCAATCCAGGGTCCATCCCAAGTCCTCTGCATGCAAGGCAAATGCCCTATCTCTGTACTATAACTTTGGTTCAAGTAGTCTATCTTTTTATATAAATTATGCTTGACATGCTAGAGTTTTAAAAGAATTTGAAAAGTTCATCAAAAATTAGTAACTCTCAATAATAATATATTGCCACTTTCCTATGTTTATGTGATTATTTTTTCCTCTTCTAAAACTGCTTTCCTGGGGTAAAATTTTCACACCATAAATTTAGTCATGCTGTGTGTATAATTCAATGATTCTTGGTAAATTTGCAGAGTTGTGCAAACAACCTCAAATTACACTTTCTGGATATTTTCCTAATTTCCCAAACACCCCCTGTCCTTATTTACAGCAAATATCCATCCCTACTTTTAGGACTAAACATATTAATCTCATTTCTGTCCTAAAAATAAACCAGAACATTTTAGGTTTATAGTTGAATTGAGTGAAAGTTTTAAGTGTCCCTAGCACCCACAAAACCCACCCACGTACAGATTCCCATTATGTCAAATTCACTATTGCTATAATAAAATAATCCAACACTGTTGGATTATAATCACTTGCCATCAATAGTGTGATATTAATTCACTCCTGAAAATGAATATTTCATGACTCTGGACAAATGTCAAATGGCCATTAAACACACGGAGTATTTTCACCACACTGAATCCTTCATTCCCTTTATTTGGTTTCTTCCCTCTAATTCCTGACAGTCAGTCATCTTGTTGCCTCTAGAGCATTTATTTCTCCAGAACATAGTAGAATTAGATATACAGTATACTTGCTATCTCTTAGGCTTGTAACTAATCTTTAAATTTTATTTTTTATTAGGTTTGGGGCTCATGCCCACAATTCTTAAGAACTTCTCCTTGCTCTGTGTTCAGGAGTCCCTTCTTGCAGTGCTGAGATGTTGGGATGAAATCATGGTTATCTATCTTTCACACAGCAATATGCATTTGATTTTCTATATCTCCCAGAAGAAGCATATTTTAAGAATATTTTGGGGGCCGGGCGGTGGCGCTGCAGGTAAGGTGCCTGCCTTGCTTGCGGACCACGGTTCGATTCCCCGGTTCCCCATATGGTCCCCCGTGCCTGCCAGGAGCGACTTCTGAGCAAATAGCCAGGAGTAACCCCTGAGCGTCACCGGGTGTGGCCCAAAAACCAAAAAAAAAAAAAAAAAAGAATATTTTAATTTGCTTCATTGATTAACAATTATGAATTATTGAATGTATATAAATTCTATGAATAATCATATATTATTTGTATGTAGACAGATGTTTTCATCATATTTCAACATATTTTGTACCAAGGCGTATTAGCTTTTTAAGGAAATAATATCATATACAATGTTTAAAATGAATCTAGATAAACCACATGAGAGAATTACAATAAACAACACATTAAAACAAACATTTTTATTGATATTTGTGTAAGTAATCAATAGTTTGTATGACTATTCAATATATTTACTCACAAAATTTACTGCAAAGAACTACTTTAAATTCTACTCAAGTGCTCTAAAATATAAATGCCATCATGTGAGTTTTATATCCTTAAATAGTTTAAGAGTTTCTAAAACCTTTGAACAGCATGCAAATAATGGTGCCACAAATAGCCTCTGAAAATGTATTTTATATTGTCTATTTCACGAACCTGTCTTAAATTTATCTTTCAATCTGTCAGCCTATCAAGTCATTTGCAGATTCGTCCAAGAATCTTACCGTTGTATTTATCTTTACATGCCCTATGCTCTTCAATATATCTTCCCAACCCAACAATTTCCTCATCTTGCATCTTGTCATAATAGAAGAAATTCTTCAAACATTTATATTCTTTTAAAAATGCATTCTCTGGTATCTCTATTATTATGAACTGTGACTTGTATAAAAATTTTCTATATATATCACACTTATCACTTTGAAATTTAATTATGGATTTAATATAATATATCCCAGAAAAACCATTCTTTCAGGCACAGTGCCTAATCATGATTTAAAAAAAATTAAAATACCCCTTTTTATTTTCATGGACTTATGTATTGTGACAGAATGCTAAATAGCACATTGAAAACCTCTCTCTAGCTGTGTAATTTTTGCTTCCAGCAATCTGTATAAAATTCCTGCTGACTTTATTCTTAGATGAAAATCTTCTATTAATCAGTGATATGATGATCCTCCTAATTTAATTTTCAAAGTTTAATACTGCTGGCTATAATCTTAATTTATGTGAACTAAGAGATGGAGAGTAAATTCTAGAATATAAAAGGTTGATTTTATTTATTTCCAAAGTTGCATACAGTAGGTTTTAAATATTATGATTACTACAATGACATTTCTCCTGAAAAATAAAAATCATATAACACTATAAAAATGAAAATTATGGGCCCGGGAGATAGCATGGAGGTAACACATTTGCCTTTCATGCAAAAGGTCATCAGTTCGAATCCCTGTGTCCCATATGGTCCCCCATGCCTGCCAGGAGCAATTTCTGAGCATGGAGCCAGGAGTAACCCCTTAGCACTGCCGGGTGTGGACCCAAAAACCACAAAAAGAATGAAAATTATTATAAAGTAACCTAGGTTTAAATCTACCTATGTGTAACATAAATTTTTTTGTTTTTTGCTTTTTGTTTATTTTTGGGCCAAACCCGTTTACACTCAGGGCTTACTTCTGGCTATGAGATCAGAAATCGCTCCTGGCTTGGGGGGGGAACCATGTGGGATGCTGGGGGATCTAACCGTGGTCTGTCCTAAACTAGTGCATGCAAGGCAGATGCCTTACCTCTAACGTCACTGCTCCGGTCCCTGTGTAACATAATTTTAATGTATGATAACCTCTATCACCTACATTTATTAAAAATATAATTTACCTTTGATAGTTTCACTTTTCTCACACTGATAGATATTTTATTGGTACTGTTTTTAACTTTTCTTGATATAATTATATTTCAGTCAATTCATTAAAAATTCAACTGAGGCCTGAGTGGTAACACAGTGATAGAGCATTTGCCTTGCACGCGGTTAACCCAGGAGGGATGCAGGTTCAATCCCCAGCATCCTATATGGTCTCCTAAGCCAGGAGCAATTTCTGAATGCAGAGTCAGGAGGAACCTCTGAGTGCCACTGCCACTGGTGTGCACCCCCAATAAAATAAATTTAATTAAAATATTTGATTTATCAGAATTCACTATCATATTAAGTTGAATTACTTTGACTTGACTTTGACATTGTTATGTCTTTATCAAATTTAAAATCTAATAAAAATAAGGCTGACCCTATGTATTTTATGTTTTATGTTTATAATTCATAGGACAATTAGAAAAATATGTTTTCTCACAGTTAATTTGTCTAAAAATAATTTAAACACTTGCTACTTCAAGTTTTTAACTACACGGTATAGCCACTTGGTTAACAAATTTTAATAAAAAACTATTCAGAGTTAAAGATTTCACTTCAATATGCTGTGGTTTAACAGTCAATCACATCATTAGTAAATAAGTTTAGCTAAGAAACTTGCAACTTCCAAATTTTTGTTTAATAGCCTCACTTTTCTGTCACATGTTTGATCTCTGTGCTACATTATCTTCTTATTGATAGGTTCTAGAATCTTAACTCAGAAGAAAAAGAGATGTTATTACTTTTTTTGTGTCAAAAAATGCCAGGTAGAAGAAGTTTTTTTCTGATAAATTGGACTCTCTGTTTCCATGATACTATGCATCATGGTATTTTTTTTTTATCCCTAACTGACAAAATTCGTGATAGATATTCTATATTTTGTGTGTTTTTTTCTTCTTTTTCTTCTCCTTCCTTAATACCTTTAAGACAGTTTTCCAAGCCGGTGACTCATGAAACTAATGTGTCTACTTCTAATCTAACATACGATTTTTTTGTTGTAGTCTGGCCAATTTACTATTCATCTCTTACAAAATCCCCATGAAGAAGTCATTTTGCACACTTGAATAATACGTGTCTCACTTTTATGTTGGCAGATTTTACATTCTTACTTCTGTGTGGAATACAATTTATTCTTCAGCATTATTTATTAAAATTTGTTTTCAATACATTAGCATAATTTTGAAACCAGTGCTAGTTTCTAGCCTGTAACATCCTCCAGAAAGTAAAGAGAGATTCAGTTTATAGTTTTTACAATTCTATATTATTTAATTCTCCATTGTGTCTAAGTGCTCACAATGTTCCTTCAAATGTAGATTACAGTCAATGGACATGACAGAATATTATCTTCTTGATATAATACTAAAATCAAAATAGCAGGGCATTTTCTATACTATTTTAATTTTTCAATGACCATTTATATATATTTATATCCTAGTAGATTCCAATTCATTATAAAATATATATTCAATATTTTAATATATTAATTATTAATAACTACCAATATATTATATTCATATATATATGATAGATTGTGGTATATATTATATAATAGTTATTACATATATAATATTAAATATTATTTCAAAAATGGGATATTGGAATCAAGAAAAAAAGGGTATAGCTTCCGGAACTTTCTTCCAACATGTCATTCATTCTTGATAGCTGACAAATAATATTTTAAATGCCCTTAATTCTACTCCCAGCGGTGGTGTTATCAGATATCTCTCAGTGCTATATATACTTTCCAATACTCTACTTGCGCACATATCTACTAGATAACATTATCTTAGAATATCTCCAAAATATTGTTCCTTAGTTACCCAATTACAACTTCATGATAATTGATAAGGAAAGGTCTACACAGTGTGCACCAAAAGTCTGTTGTTGTGCTTTTATTTTTTAATTTACATAAAAGTGCATCTTTATTTGAAACACTTGGATTCAAAATTTGGTTCAAGCTTTTTGAGGTGATATTTGACTTAAATTCATGTCTTTCTATTGCACTATGTATTTATATATAAGATAATATCAACATGATTGGAATTTTAACCTGAAAATACATG
>PVKC010037471.1:0-12979 GCA_004027635.1 Crocidura indochinensis
GATTCAAGTTATTCTATTCTGTTTGAGATAAAAAGGTTAAGGAAAGGAGAAGAAAAAATTTGGTATCAACTACTAAAAGAAAATGAAATTAAAAAATCACCGGATAATATCCACAAGAGTGAAAAAAAAAGTGGAAAAAAGAGAGAAGGAAAATAATATTAAAAATAGAAATAAATAAACAAAACAAAACCAGGAAAAGGAATACTGGAGTGGTAGGATTTGGTGTTACCCCACTTTTTTTTTTGTATGGGCACTGTAAGTATTGGGGAAGTAAGGAAATTTCCATGGCCTAAGGGATTTAGGGTTTTTCCACTCTTGGAGCATATTGTCATGGGAACAACCACTGGCTCCATATCTTCTCATTGCCATATCCCAGGGGTTTTGTTTGTTTGTTTGTTTGTTTTTTGTGGTGGTGGTGGTGTCAGGAAACTTTCCTCTCGGTTGTGGATGAGAAAATCAGATCACGGTAGAAAGCAATCTCAGAATTTGCGAATGTCCTAGGACAAGGCCTAGGGTAGAGTCTTTAAGGTTCTAGAGGTTGTTCCAACATTGTTGATGTGTTCAGTTTTCTGTATCAGGTGCTCCATGTTTTTGCTAGTTCCCTAAGCCAAAGTCTAGGAAATCATGGTTCCAAAGGTTCTGCTCAGTCTCTGTTGTGAGAATTGGGCCTTTGTGCTAAGAAATCTTGATTTTTGTAAGAGATATGAACTATAGCTTAGGGTAGGATTTTCCTTAATGGTCTCCAGGTAAGTTCTGCCCAGTCACTGTTGTCAAAGTCAGTTTTCTGAAGTTAGTGCTCTTATTTTTCATAGTTCAAAGGACGATACATCTTCTGATTTCCACTTAGGTGATGTGATAGGACCTCCGGTCTTAGGTCAAGTTGACAGTTCCTCGCTGTCCATGTTGTCCTATTAACACGAGCACAAGTGTATCTCCCAAAAGAGCCTAGTTCCTGGTGTTGTTGCAGGGATTTGTTTCACTTCTGTCTGGGATCTGGGATTAGAGAATGAACAGTTTCTGATCTCGTGGAGACTGAGTTGTATCCACATGACATATGTCCAGGATAGGAGGCACCCTTGTGTAAGAAGTGTGAGTTCTTATCCTTAGAAGATAAGATCTTCTGTCTGAATCCATGATTTCCCCTTATTTACTATACCTATACACAAACGTACTGTTGGTGCTATTCCGAGTAAGGATGACAAGCTACACATACCGTATCTGTGGTGTGGCCTGAGCTTTTATCCCAGGCATGATCGATGGTTTTTTGGTTTTTGTACTAAGCAGCACCCAAGCTGAAAATCTGCCTATATAAAAAATAAAGCAAATAGATGAAACTGAGCTAAAAAAAAAAAAGACAAATTGAGGGGAGAAAAAGGAAAAGAAAGGTATTTGAAAAAAGAAAGTGATGGGGAGGCTATCTGTATGTTTAGGAGTATATATCTTAAGATGCATTATTAATATGATATTAAGCTTACATAGGCAATATAGGCCTCCTAATTAGGTTTTCTGAGATACTCTTGTGGGAGTGGAAGCCAAGGCACTTTTTCGTATCACAGATTTTGGTTTAGAGTTTAAGATATGATTTACGACATTTTAGAGTCCTGCAATGCCCTTGAGTTGCGAGTTTTGCTGCATCTGATTCCGGTATCATGCATCAGTCCATGGTTTGACGGGGGTGAGAGGGGTCACAAGCTTGAGTCAACAGGCATGTTGGTTGTGGTTTTTTTGTTGAGACACGAGAATGAGAGGGTGTCTTTCATTGAGGAGCTGGATGGTGATTTTTTGGGGAAGGAGGTCAGACTTGGTGCCTATCAAGGCAAGAACTAAGGGAAAAGAGGGGCAAATAAAAAGGGGATAATAAATTCGGGTTGGGATATAGCGGAGTATAAGGGTCTCTGGGTATGGAAGGGCAATGCATAAGCGGGTCTATATTCCTTATATAGATGAATAGTTTAAGGTTGAGGCTTGGCAGTCAGAGAGGACTTTCAACATTATAAAACACAACGTTCACATAGAATATGATCTCAGAGATCCATTTGAGTGCAATCCTCCTTGTATAGGATAGTCCATTTCCTTAACTATAGTGAGGGACAGGAGTAATTTTGGATGATGTTAAAAATGGTATATGTCACTTTGGAAATGATTATCCATAGGGAAAAAAAAGACAGTACTGCAGGGCATCTGTTATGGATAAGGGAATTTTACTTTGGCTAACTGTCCTGGCACGTGGGTGCTCTAAGCCCAGCTCTGGCCTCTGCTGCTTGTGAATGCATAGGGGGTGGAGTTTGCCTCCACCCCAACCTAGCCCCCAGGGTCCAGCTTACCAGATCCGGCGTGAAGACCCTCTGGCGTGGGGGAGTCTGGCCCCCCCAGACTAATGGGAAGTCCGCATCCCAGCTTTTTTAAGGGTGTTATTTTCTTGGATGGTTTTCTATGTTTATTCTGACTATTCAGGTGTGTTTCTTGTAGCCAGCAGAAAGTTGGTTTCATCTTTTTGATCCATTTCGCCAGTCTGTGTCTTTTAATTGGTCCATTTAATTCATTGACATTGAGAGAGATGATTGTCATGTGAGTTAATGCCATATTTATTTATGAGATTGGTGTGTCTGTTGGTCTATCTTGTCTTAAAATAGGGCTTTCAGTTTCTCCTTTAAGGCTGTATCTGTAAAATTTCTGAGCTGTTGTTTATCCATGAAGCTATGTATCCTCCCTTCGAACATGAATGTGAGTCAGACTGGGTACATTATTCTAGGGGAAGCCTCCATTTCATTCAGTCTTGTCACAATATCCCACAACTGTCTTCTGGCCTTGAGAGTTCCTTGTGACATGTCTCTTGTAAATCTTAAGGATGCTCCTTTTAATGTAATTTCCCTTTTGGATCTTGCTACTTTCAGTATCCTACCCTTTCTGTGGAATTTGTCATTGTGACTAGAATGTGTCTTGGGGAGCTTTTGTTTGGGTCCCTTTTAGTTGGAAAAAGCTCTATTAAAAAGCTTTTAGAAAAAAATAGATGCATATAGCAATGTAGCAGGCTATAAAATTAACACACAGAAATCAATTTATGCACCAATAATGATAGGGCAGAAATGAACATTAAGAAAACAATCCCATTCACATTAGTATCACACAAACTCAAATACCTTGGAGTCAACTTGACTAAAGATGTGAAGGACCTATACAAAGAAAACTATAAAACCCTGCTTGCTACAAGAAGTAAGAGAAGATACATGGAAATGGAAATGCATACCCTGCTCTTGGATTGGTAGGACTAGTATATATATGTATATATATATATATATATATATATATATATATATATTGATTTTTTGGTCACATCCGGCAGCGCTCAGTGGTTACTCTTGGCTCCATGCTCAGAAATTGCTCCTGGCAGGCACGGGGGACCATATGGGGCACCGGGATTCGAACCGATGACCTTTTTGCATGAAAGGCAAATGCCTTACCTCCATGCTATCTCCCGGGCCCCAAGTAGGACTAACATATTAAAATGTCAATACTCCCCAAAGGATTGTATATATTTAATGCAACCCCCCTAAGATACCTGTGACATTTTTCAAAGAAGTGGATCAAACACTTCTGAAATTTATTTGTATTAGTAAACACCCACGAATAGCTAAAACAATCCTTGAGCAAAGGAATGTGGGAGGCATTAATTTCCCCAACTTTAAACTGTTTACAAAGCAATAGTTATCAAAGCAGCATGGTATTGGAATAAAGACACACCCTCAGATCAGTGGAATAGGCTTGAGTACTTGGAAAATGTTCCCCAGACATACCGTCACCTAATTTATGATAAAGGAGCAAGAAATCCTAAATGGAACAGGAAAGGCCTCTTCAATGAGTGGTGTTGGCACAACTGGTTAGCCACTTTTAAAAAAGCAAACTTAGACCTCCAGCTAGCACCATGTACAAAGGTAAAATCCAAATGGATTAAAGACCTAGATATCAGATCTGAAACCATAAAGTATGTAGAATAACATGTAGGTGAAACGCTCCATGACATTGAGACTAAAGGCATCTTTTTTTATTTTTTGGTTTTTCGGGCCACACCCATTTGATGCTCAGGGGATACTCTTGGCTAAGCACTCAGAAATTGCCCCTGGCTTGAGGGGACCATATGGGACACTGGGGGATCGAACCGCAGTCGCGATCTTTCCTTGGCTAACGCTTGCAAGGCAGACACCTTACTTCTAGTGCCACCTCGCTGACCCTGACATCTTTAAGGAGGAAACAGTACTCTCCAAACAAGTGAAAGCAGAAATAAATAGATAGGACTATATTAAGCTGAGAAGCATGTGCACCTCAGATGACATAGTGTCCAGAATACAAGAGCCACTCACTGAGTGGGAGAAACTATTCACCCTGTACCCAAAATATACAAGGCATAGACAGAACTTTACAAGAAAAATTATCTAACCCCATCAAAAAGTGGGGAGAAGAAATGAACAATGACAAAAAAGAAATACAAATGGCTAAAAGGCACACGGAAAATGCTCCACATCACTAATCAGGGAGATGCAAATCAAAACAACTATGAGGTACCATCTCACACCACAGAGATTGGCACACATCACAAAAAATGAGAACAAGCAGTACTGGTGGAGATGTGGAGAGAAAGGAATTCTTATTCACTGTTGGTGGCAATGCTGTCTAGTCCAACCATTTTGAAAAAGAAATATGGAGATTTCTCCAAAAGCTGGAAGTAGAGCTACCATATGACCCAGCTAAACCACTTCTAGGGATATATCCTAGGAACACAAAAATACAAAACCTCACACCTATATTCCTCACACCTATATTCATTGCAGCATTGCTTACAATAGCCAGACTCTGAAAACAGCCTAGATGCCCCTCGATAGATGAATGGCTAAAGAAACTATGGTACATATATACAAATATGCAGCCATCAGAAGAGATAAAGTCATAAAGTTTTCCTATATATGAATGTATATGGAATCTGTTATGCTGAATGAAATAAGTCAGAGGGAGAGAGATAAACACAGAATGATCTTACTCATCTATGGGCTTTGATAAAAATAAAAGACATTTGTGTAATGATTCTCAGAGACAAAATAGAGGACTGAAAGTTCCAGTCTATGACATTACCCATCACCACAGAGAGTGATGGGTACAGTCACAGAAATAATTATACTGAGAACCATCGTAACAGAATGTGACTGAATGTGGGAAGTATGAAGAAATCTGTTCCCAGGAGAGGTTCGCTAACGGAGATAGGGAGGACAAGGTCTCTCCCCTCCAGCTCGGAGAACGCGGCTACCACCCAGTAACCAGCGGTTCTGAGGTGAATCGGCGGGTAAACAGCTCACGGAGAGTCAGACTTGTGGAAATATCAGCTTTATTCGGTGGAATGAACTGAGGTCCGATGTCTCAGCATCAGTTCCAACAAAAAAGCCCTTAAGCCTTCCACAGACTTCTGTTATATACACTAGAATCAGGTACCACCCTAGGGTAGGGGCAGAATGCCAGGTCACACCCTAGAGTAGGGTCCAATCACTGATCAGGGTATGATCAGGGTAGGTCCAGAAATGTTTATACATAAAAATTCCAAATCATGATAAGATTAGAAATGTTTACATATGCAACAGGAAGTAGAAAGCTTGTCTAGAGTAAAGGCTGGTGTGGGGTAGGGAGGAGGAACATTGGGACATTGGTGATGGGAACCTTGCACTGGTGAGGGATCTTTAAATAAAAAACGACACATGGAAATGGACACACCTACCCTGCTCATAGATTGGTAGGATTACCATCAATAAAATTGCAATATTCCCCCAAATCATTGTACAGATTTAATACAATTTCTCTAAAGATACACATGGCATTCTTCAAAGAAGTGGATCATACACTCCTAAAATTCATTTGGAATAATAAACATCCAGGAATAGTTAGAGCAACCCTTGGGAAAGGAATATGGGAGGCATCTCTTTCCCCAATTTTATTGTATTAGATAGCTGTAGTCAGGGACCAGGTAGTGGCGCTGGAAGTAAGGTGTCTGCCTTGCCTGTGCTAGCCTAGGACGGACCGCGGTTCGATCCCCCGGTTTCCCATATGGTCCCCAAGCCAGGAGCGACTTCTGAGCGCATAGCCAGGAGTAACCCCTGAGCATCACTGGGTGTGGCCCAAAAACCAAAAAAAAAAAAAAAGTTGCAGTCGTTATAATAGCATGGTATTGGAATAAAGACAGACCCTCAGATCAGTGAAATAGACTTGATTATTCAGAGAGTGTTCCCCAGACATGAAATCTATTACTTTTTGATAAAGGGACAATAAATAATAAACAGAGCATGGAAAACCTCTTTCACAAGTGTTATTGGGACAACTGGATAGCCGATTGCAAAAACACGAACTCAGATCTCTATCTAAAACCATGGACAAAGGTCAATCCTAGTGGACTAAAGACCTTGATATCAGATCTGAAACCATAAGATATATAGAAGAATACATAGGTAAAATATTCCATGACATCGAGACTAAAGACATCTGCAAGGATGAAACATCACTCTCTAAACAAATGAAAGCAGAGATAAACAGATGGGATGTGATTAAGCTGAGAAGCTTCTACACCTCAAAAGAAATAGTAGCAAGGATAGAAAAGCCATCCATAGAATTGGAGAAACTATTAGCCCAAATACATAAGATAAGGGGCTAATATCGAAGATATAAAAGGCACTTCCCACGCTGTGGCATAAGGCACCTCCATTTTAGGGGAATTCAGCAGGTCCACCAGATGTATCTACAGATTTTCCTGGAGCAAAGAGTTGATAATTCCCCAAGAAATATTTTAACCAGCAGGCCCATTTGCGGATGTTAATTATACCCCCTACATGGATTACTGGGAATATTTCTGGGCCCGGGAGATAGCATGGAGGTAAGGCATTTGCCTTTCATGCAAAAGGTCATCGGTTCGAATCCCAGTGCCCCATATGGTCCCCTGTGCCTGCCAGGAGCAATTTCTGAGTATGGGAATATTTCTAAAATTCATGACATGATAGTGAGATTACAATTTTTTTCTTATAATTTGGCACATTCTCTTCCTTGTAAAAACTAAAGGCCAAAATATGTCCTCAGTCAATGATTCTGCTCAGGGAAATTTTCAGTACCAAAAATCTACAAAGAGTTTCCCTGCTGGCCAAATAAATCTGCAACTCAAAGGCTAGTCAGCTACTAGCAAACCCACGTTTCTAGTTTCAGTTTTTAAGTAGTAAACAAATAGTTTCTACCTGCCCGACGGACCTATACCCCAAATGGCAGCAAAACAAGTTTCTCATCCTTTGCTATAAGATCCTCTTTATTTTTAATAATATTTTTATTTAAATACCTTGGCTACAAACAAGATTGTGGTTGAGTTTCAGTCATATAAGAGGACACCACCCATTACCAGTGCAACATGCCCACTGCCAATGTTCCAAATATCCCTCCTCCCCTCCCCACCCCACCTGCACTCTAGACAGGCTTTCTATTTCCCTCATACATTCTCATTGTTGGGATAGTTCGAAATGTAGTTATTTCTCTAACTAAACTCATCACTCTTTGTGGTGAGGTTCATTAAGTGGGCTGTTACTTCCAGCCCTCCTCTCTTTTGTCTCTGAAAATTATTGCAAGAATGTCATTTTTCTTAAATGTATAGATGAATGAGACCATTCTGCGTCTTTCTCTCTCTCTGACTTATTTCATTCAGCGTAATAGATTCCATGTACATCCATGTCCAGGAAAATTTCATGACTTCATCTCTCCTGACGGCTGTATAATATTCCATCATGTATATGTACCCAGTTTCTTTAGCCATTCATCTGTTGAAGGGTATCTTGGTTGTTTCCAGAGTGTTGCTAAGGTAAATAGTGCTGTAATGAATATAGGTGTGAGGAAGGGATTTTTTTTTTTTGGTTTTTGGGTCACACCTGGCAGTGCTGAGGGGTTATTCCTGGCTCCATGATCAGAAATTGCTCCTGGCAGGCACGGGGGACCATATGGGGGGATTCGAACCAATGACCTTTTGCATGAAAGGCAAACGCCTTACCTCCATGCTATCTCCCTGGCCCCGATGAAGGGATTTTTGTATTATAATTTTGTGTTCCTAGGGTATATCCCTAGGAGTGGTATAGCTGGATTGTATGGGAGCTCAATTTCCAGTTTTTTGGAGGAATCTCCATATCGCTTTCCATAAAGGTTGAACTAGATGGCATTCCCATTAGTAGTGAAAAAGAGTTTCTTTCTTTCCAGTCTCTGTCAACCCTACTTGTTCTCATTCTTTGTGATGTGTGCCAATCTCTGTGCTTTTGGCCATTTGTATTTCTTCTTTCTCAAAGTGTCTGTCCATTTCTTCTCCCCATTTTTTGGATGAGATTAGATGTTTTTTTCTTGTAAAGTTCTGTCAGTACCGTGTATATTTTGGACATTAGCCCCTTATTTGATGGGGATTGGGTGAATAGTTTCTCCCATTCAGTGGGTGGCTCATTGTATCCTGGGCACTATTTCCTTTGAGATACAGAAGCTTCTCAGTTTAACATATTCCCATCTGTTAATTTCTACTTTCACTTGTTTGGAGAGTGCAGTTTCCTAAGATCCTCTTTTCTAAACACCCACCCCAGTCTCTTTATTATGCTAGATCCTCCTACCTAGCTTGAGAATTCTTTTCACCTATGCTGGCTAGTTTTGATATGTATTTTTAGCAGGACTTGGCATCATTGTTTTCTGTCCTACTTTGACTCCCGCCTTTTGTCAACAAGGACATTCTTCTCATGCCCGAGACTGGGTTGGTTATTTATATATACTACCAACATGGAAGAATAAAATTGACTTATATCTATTGAAGATGAGAGTCCCATACTCTGTGTGTGGTTATCATTTGTTTCATATTTTGTCACCCGTACAACCCACTCTCCACATTGCTATATGAATCTATTGTTTCTAGAAGCTTTTTGGTAGAGTCTTTAGGGTTTTTTAAGTAGAATATCATATCATCTGCAAACAGTGAGTGTTTGACTTCTTCCTTTCCTATTTGGATGCCCTTGAAATCTTTTTCTTGCCTGACCATCACAGCAAGTAGTTTCAGTACTATATTGAAGAGGAGTGGTGATAGCAGACAGCCTTTTCTTATACCAGAATTTATAGGGAAGGTTTTTAGTTTTTCTCCCTTGAGGACAATATTTGCCATTAGTTGTGGTAGATGGCCTTGACTAGATTGAGAAAGGTTCCTTTCATTCCCAATTTGCTGAGAGTTTTTATCAAAAATGGGTGTTGGACCTTATCAAATGCTTTCTCATGTGATTTTTGTTTTTCTTGTTTTTGATGTTGCATATTATGTTGATAGATTTATGAACGTTAAACCTTTTTTCAAGGCAAGTGTTTTAACCCTGTTCTAATTCTCCATTCTAAGCGTTTTTCTCCACTTTTAAATTTGATGGTATTTTCACACATACAAGTTCTATTGCTCTACCTCTGAATTACATGCCCAGAATTTTTAGTTTTTATTTTTTAGCACTGCTATGGATGGAACTCAGGGTCTCAAAGATGCAAAGTTTGTATTTACCACAGAGTTACATCTCTTATATATAAAGTGAGGTTTTTTAAAAACTTCTGGGGAATTGGATACTTAGAATATTGGCTGAGGGGCTGTTAATTGTTGGCAACTGGTCCTAGAAAAAAAATAAAAAGAATAATAAATAATAATAAATAATAAAAAAGAATTAATTAGTGTTGGGGCACAAAAAGCTACTTATAAAGAGTAATGGATAATTTTCTTTTGCTGTGACTTCAAAACTGGGTCAAGGCAGCAGTTGTTAAATATTATATAATATATTAATCAGGCTCAGGTTGAACCCTCAGCCTCTGGAGAAATTTAAGTTAAAGTTGGGCAAAAATCCAACGATAAATCTTGCCTAAACGTTAAAAATTAATGCAGAGAAACCAAATATGGTGGCACATATGTCATTACTATCCGTTCCCTTGATCATAGCAGACATTGCTAATCAAACATGATTTTGTTCTTTATTAAACTTGGATTCAACTAGGAATTCCTTTCAATTACCACCTTAGACACGCAACAAAGTTGGCATGCAATTTGAGATCCATTAACCATCCTCATTAGAAGAATAACTTAATTAGGAAACATGTAGTATCTGGTTCTCCTGCAATTTGAAACCTGTAGGTTACACATATGATTTTAGATTCCACCCACTGGTGAGTTGAGTTTTATTACTACAGTTTGGGAACTGAGAGAAACAAAGTTAGAAAAAAAATAGGTCTTAGCTCAGGGAATTGCAAGCATGGTACTGGGGAAGGAAGGTAATAAAACTCTTGGGATTACTGTACCATATGTATGTTTAGGCAAAACAAATATAACTTTAGGGATTTAAATGTTGACAGTAGACCAGAGGAGGTTACCTAGATGTCCTCACAACACAAACTGGAAAAAATACATTTATAAAGCATGCATTGATATGGAGTTTGGGCCAGAATCTGGAGAGAGGTTAAGGGAGTTTGATCATTTGAGAAAACACAGGTGCTCAAACCAAGCTGCAACTCTATCTTTTCCTGAAGTATTTTATTAATCATTTTATCCACGTTTTTTTTTTCACCTTAGACTTCAACTTTTTATTTCCTTTGGTATTTATAGAAACATCATGGTTTCTCAAAGTGCAAAAGGCATTTTGAGGATGAAGATGTTTTCTTAGGGTTTGGTTAGTTATCTGAGATTCTTAGACAGGGAGTTGACTTAGGTGAAATAAAGCCAAAGGCAAATCAAACATAATTTTCTTAAATTTTTTTCCTTGCAGGGAGAGAGGGAGATCACTGATCAATTTCAATTTAGATCTCTCTTACTTTATTCATTCAGATTCAATCAATAAATATTTATTGAGCTCCAACTATGAGTTAGATTGTGTAATAGGCACCAAGGTCATGATGAGGGAACACACCAGATATAGTCCCCATCCTCGTGAAATATAACTAATTATATAATTATCTAATAAAATGCAAATTTGTCCTTGTTCTCTCTCTATATATAGCATTAAAAAAAGCTTATTATTGGGGGTACAGTAAATGGAAGTATTCGGTAGTGAATTTAACTGAAATTAAAGAGTATCTGGAGAAGTGGGTGATATCAAAAGTTCTAGATAACTAGAGCAGAACTCCAGGTCAGAGAACAGTTTGTAAAAAGATTAAGCAAAGAGGAGAAGACATAAACAAGACAGACTTTGTTGGACAAATGGGTGTAGATTTACTAAGTTTAAATTCAGGGCCTCTTCCTTGTATGTGTTGGAATCATCCTTGTGTCCTTCTGGAGTGTTCAGAGATTGGACAAGTAAATAAGCATCACATGTTGAAAAGAAAAATGTAAAGAGAAATTTATCAGTAGCATGCATGCCTCCTGCATACATGTAAAAAGCTCAGAAAAATCATGGACTAACAAGTCCAGGTGGCATTCAAAGTAAGTTTAACAAACTTAAGAGAGCAAAGAAAAGAGGAGCAAAGAAGTTAGAAAAGTTAATATTGAAAACAATGAAGTCCTAGGGCATGTAGGTTTAACTTTAGTCATCTCCACAGAAAAGAAATAGTGATTAGGATTTCCAGAGGCCCATAAAGACCCTCCAATAAAATAAATTATTGAATTTCTGTTAGTAATTGTACCTAAATAATATTGTTCAATTTACAAATGCATTATATTAATGCACAAAGTTAATAGTAGCAAACCTACATGTGGAGTATATGGTCAATCTATAGCAATTTTTCTGTAAATTTAATTGAAAGTTTATTTAATCATAAATAAAATCGTTTGAATATTTATGCTTGTAAAAAAAGAAATTATCATTCCAAAAATGTATTTTTAGGGTGAAAGATTAGAATTTTTGCATTTATTTTTAATTCTTTATTTAAGCACCTTGATTACAAACATGATTGCAATTGGGTTTTAGTCATAAAAAGAAAACCCCCCTTCATCAGTGCAACATTCTCATCATCAATGTCCCCAATCTCCCTCCCCACCACCTGTATTCAAAAAAGGCATGCTACTTCTCTCACCCATTAACATTGTCAACATAGTTGTCAGTATAGTTTTTTCTCTATTGCACTCACCACTCCTTCCAGCCCTCAACTCTATTGTCTCTGGGCATTATTACAATATCTTTTATTTTTCTTAAAACCCATAGATGAGTGAGACTATCCTGTGTCTAACTCTCTCCCTCTGACTTATTTCATGCAGCATAATAGATTCCATGTCCTCCATTTATGTATAGGAAAATTTCATGACTTCATCTCTCCAGATGGCTGCATAATATTCCATTGTGTATATGTACCAGTTTCTTTAGACATTCAAAAGATTAGCATTTTAATCCTTTATTCAGTAGGTTTTTCCAAGTTATTGAGTCATAAATATTCTCAATCCAAATACATAATTATGTTGATGTCTCCTATTTGAAATAAACTCAGCAAATTAGTTAATAATTTAAAAAAATAACTCAATAGAATTTATGAAGAACATATGAAGCTGAATCAATAGAAAAGTTTTCTCTCATGGACCTGAATAAAAATCATTTATAGAAGACAGACTCTGTTGAGCCTCTGAAGCTCGGCAGACTTTTGGGGGCTTCCCCCAGCTTGCTTCAACTTGGGAACTTTGATCTTCTTTGACCTTCGTCCCCTGACGGCTTGCCTCAGCTGAGGTGAGTCCTTCCGGGTCATAGTTGTGGATAAAGCTGACTCTGCTGGGCTCCTTAATCCCACCTAAAAGTGGTCAAAGCAGTGGAGCGCGGCCGCTCCGCTTCGTGGCTGAGCACTCCACCTACCCAATGAATACCACCACAACACATAGAAAAACCCACTGCACAAGCGTGACAACGGGGAAACTACGCAGAGCAACATTGCCCATAGAAAATGAAGATGGAAACTCTGATGACCTGACAATTGCCAACAACCTAAGCAGTCTTTCAGAAATGGAGTTTAGAGA